>JASPKZ010007426.1:142500-180000 GCA_030220185.1 Diploptera punctata | reverse complement strand
ATTAATTTTTTAAATAAAAATTCAGTTTGGGTATTGCATAAGTAGGCCTATATACTGTATTGAGATGCAATTTTCTCATCTCATACAATCTAATATATAAAAATGAATGTTTGTTTGTTCGTACTTCATGCGCGGCCATACCGTTGATCCGATTGTGATGGTGCTTTTTGCAAAATGTTCAGGAGATTCCCGGAATGAACAAAGGCTATAAGAAAGTTGTAATACTCAACTCCTACACCCTTAAAAATCGCCCTTTGTAGTGAAAAACGTGAAAAAATAGCTCTTTGGACGTTTAATACCTTACGCTGCATGAACCATAACAAATATACAAAATTAATGTACACAGAATTGAATATCTCAAAAAGTTCTACAAAAAAGTCCGCGACAGCATTTGTTTATCTCTTATGGATAACTCACAATAACCATTTTTGTCTTTCATTGATGCCAAGAAGATTTCTGTTCAAGCATAGCAGCACATGGCGGGTATTCTTTTACGGATAACTCACAATAACGAATTTTATTTTTTAGCTCATCTATGGCAAGAAGGTCGAGATACGTAGATTCCCGGACAACACCGGGTAATCAGCACGGGGTATCTAAAAATAATTACGATATAAATTTTTCCTTTTACTTACTTAACTAAACATAAAGCACATTCATTTTCATTTATTTAGGCGTAGCAGCGCACGCCGGGTATTAGCTAGTAAATAAGAAAGTGGAATTTTAACTATAAGTTCTCTTTACTCATTATTTTTAAAATCTATCCTAGCAGATTTATTGTTGTACGAATAATATTTTGAATACAGGAATTTATTGAATTTTACTTTTAAAAATATTATTCTTTCGTATGTTCTATATATAAGGCCTATTAGGGTGCCTCAAAAAATCTAAGCCTTTCATGTTTAACGCACACCCCCTTGATTTATTTATATAATATTAAAACAATTGTAAGTATAATTTGGTGTACGTAGATCCACGGCAATCCGTGTCGACTTACTTCGAAACATATCAGTAGTACTTGTAAACTTTGAAAAGAAAATACGAACAATAATATGTTCTCTTATTGTAAAATAGTAAATAGTTATACGTTTTGGGCATATTGATGTTTTATTTACAAAATAAACTTTCAGTTCTATAATCCTTCTATACTAACCCAGTAAAAATGTTCATGTCTTATGTTTGGCATGAAGTCGGCATGGTTTGTCATGATCCAATCACAATAATATTTGTTATTTGAGTTATTAAGGCCAAACAGAAATAAAAAAGAGAGTATGCGTATTTGAATTTGCAAAAAAATAAATAAAAAATAAAAATAAAAACCTCCATAATGTCTTGGGACATCCTAATACACATATATATATATATATATATATAAATGTACTTAATGGACTATTTTACCGAATCTGATAAAAATCTTTTTATACCTTCATATACTGAAAATACCATAGCCCTACACCATACTGTAATTATAGTTCATGATAGAACAGAAATTAGTTATACATTAATTCATAATGTATGCTTTAAGATATTTCCCCAAATGCCCCAGGTTGTCATTTTGACATTTATGGTGTTCTCTCCTGGCATGGCGTATATGTAGCCCACATCTGAGGTTGGGGAGCTTGGAAGGCGGGGTTACACTGTCCCGATGATATGAGAATTAATTAAATTGGTAATGATGTGCCAGGAGAGGCCTTAAACTAAAATTAAGCTAATTAGGCGAATATGATATTGATGATAATGATGGCCAGATGGTGTTCGTGGACCGTTTGGGCCTTAAAGTTTTCTGATATTTATCTTGCAGGTGAGGAAAAACTGGCAAAGTATCTCTACGAGGAAACTTGTCCCGACCGGGGAACCCGAGCCCCCTGCGTGATAAGGCAGTAACGCTACCTCGAGACCACAGCGGTTGACATGCTTTAAGATATAAAAATACATATACTGTAAATTTTACAAGATAAGAATAAATGACCCTAGTATTCGTTTTGAATCCTCCAGCACACAAACAGAGGAGATTGTGAAGAAAAAATAAATATTATGTGAGTCCACAATACCGTATCTTCCAAGAAAAATGCAGCATTGCTCTGATCTGTCTTCTCTTTGGTGCGAGATCTAACATAACTATTTTTTGCGCGATAGTGCGTTTTGTCGTACTTACAGCAATGGCTACCATTATTGAAAGATGAACTACTACATTTCGGGGTTGCCAACCTAAATAACTATACTGTAATAGCCTATTACATTTACACCCACGTGCGGGAAGTAAAACCACTGTCCTCTATGTATACTATGTACAATGTATATACAGAAAATATCCAAAAGGTAGTGTTAATATACATTATACGAAACAAATCAAGCATTTTAAATGAACTGAACTTTATTTGAAACAATATAACAAAATAAATACATACTTGCAGCCGTGTTATCAATAATTGTTCTCAAGGTCTCCTGTTGTTTCAACTAATAAACATTGCCCACACTGTTAACGTTAGTCAATTGTTTATAATGAATGCAAATATTTCCAACAAAGATATTATTATTTTACTATTATTTATTATTTTGAAAACACCATCGCGCAAAAAATAATGTACAATGCACGTTTGTGAAGTGTTTTACAGAATCTCGGAAATTAAAAACCGAGCGATAGCGAGGTTTTTAATCATTTTTTTCTCGTTTCTGTAAAAACTACTTCCCAACCTCGCATCGTAATATACTATTATCAAATATCGAAGAACATAACATAGAAAGATTAGTTAAACACAATTTGTCAGTATTATAACAACATTTCCAGTCCACCGCTGTGGTCTCGAGGTAGCGTGCTGTCTTGTCACGCAGTGGACCCGTGTTCGATTCCCGGTCGGGACAGGCTCCTGGGTGAAGTTTTCTTTCGGGGATTTTCCTAAACTATAAGACAAATGACAGGAAGCTTAGGGCCCAACGGTCCCCGAAAATCATCCGGCCATCATCATCATCATCCTTATCATCATCATTCTTCACCGGTGTGGAAAGCAACGGGAAGCTACCACACCTATAATTCCCTAGTAAAACTGCAAAGCGTAGCATGAAAATGCTATGATTGCAGTGAAAGACCTGCCCTCGGCAGAATTACTGTGGATAGATACATATAAAACAGTCTTCCAGTTATATTATAAGATTATGAATGTGAAAAAATAACTCTTACTTTAAGGGAGGGAAAAAATTACGAGTATTTGAAAATAAAGTTCTTAGGAAAATTTTTGGGCTACAGAGAGATGAACAGACAGGTGGAGAAGACTGTATAACAGTGAGCTACATGATCTTTATGGGAAATCAAATGTAATAAAAACAGTTAAGTCTCGTAGAATGCGATGAGCAGATCATGTGGCACGAATCGGGAATGAAAGAAGAGCATGGAAATTTCTAGTAGGGAACCCCCAATATGTAGTCCAATAAATATTATCATGATTAAGTATTTTGTCCGTATATTATTACCTCTTATGATCGTTTTTGTTGAACATATGTTTCAAGATTTCTGAGCCCCATCGCCAGTGATTACAGACTGATTTTTCTCAAATCAGGAAAAAAAAAATGAGAAAAACCAGTCTGTAATCGCTGACTATGGGGCTCAGAAGCCTTGAAAAATATGTTCAACAAAAATAACCATAAGAGGGAAGAATGTACAGACAAAACACTTATTTATTAAATAAACCTCTTAATGTTACTTCCTATTGTATTTTATAATACATACAATGATATTTTTTTTAAAATTACGAGATACGTTTTACTCCCTTCACAATCAATTCCTCTTAAGAATTTTACATGATTTCAAATCGAAGTTCAAAATTGTAAGTTATATTCCGCAGAGTGAAACGACAGATGGAAAACATGAAAAATTCTCCCGTAAAATTTGTTTATAATTCTAAATAGGTAAGTTTATTTCAATGATGGCATCAGAAATTCATTGGATGACGCGAATTTCCCTTTCATAGCTTCTTTACAAAGAACGTTTCCCTTGCTTCTAGTTTTCATTTTCTCGCAATATTTGGAACCATCAATCACGGTCTAGAAAAGCTTTTGAAGCCTCGCGGTTGATGAATTCTACTGCTTTGACACTGCAAAGTGGCGTCTACAGGCTGGTACTGGAAACAATACTACTTCCTGAAACGTGTGAAAAATCACCTCTAACCTACTGTCTTTTGTTCTCTCTACAATTGTTTTAAAGGTCTTAAAAAATATTACATTGTCGAAAATCTAGTCCAACTAAGGTACTCAAATGAGGGTGTTTGAGACTTATTTCAGATTTCTCTAGTTCAAATCTCGATGTTGATCAATTTGACTTCTTTCTCATGGTTTTTTATAGTCGAGAAAATTGCTGAGATAAAAATTCATTATCACGATTAAGTTCCTTACTAATCATCTCATTATTTGACGGGTCCTAGGAGACCTAAACCGATATTAGTTCATGAGGAGTTGATGGTGACTATAATTTCAGTATTCTTTTAAAAAATCATATACTAACCAAATGCACATGTATTAATACATGGATTTTTAATACCGGTAATATTATTATTGTCACTATTATTACTTTTTAAATATGTATTATTATTATTATTATTAATATTATTATTATTATTATTATTATTATTATTATTATTATTATTATTATTATTATTATTATTATATTGTATATGGGATGTGGAGCAGAAACCGCAGATTTAATATTTTAAGATCCGTAGAAGGATGTACACGCATGGATAGATTACACAATGCATCAATAAGAAATGAACTGGATATATTTTCAATAGTCGATAAACTGGTAGAGCACAAATAGCAATGGAAAGAACATTTAGACAGATTGGACAATACAAGATTACCCAAAAAGATCAACACCTATAAACCACATGGAAAAATATATTTGGGATGGCCAAGGAAACGATGTACTTGAGACGGAAGAGATCTCATTGACTTAATCCTGGAAAGGAAGAAGAAGAAGAGGAAGAAGAAGAAAAAGAAGAAAAAGAAGATCAAAAGGGGTATATTAGAGGATGTGGTGTATTTGAGATTCTGGTAGTAAAAGTAGATAACGAGGATAAACAAGAAAGTGATATCAAGAGCAGAATAAATAAAGGTAGAGCAATAACAGCAATGATGGATGGAGTCTTATGGAACAAACATATAACCAGAAAATAATAAGTTACAAATATATAATTAAATAGTGATAAGTACTGTCACATGTGGATCTGAAGTTTGGAAATTCAACAAAAACTTATATCGATGGAAATTGATTTCATAACGAGAGCAGCAAGATGTTCAAAATTAGAGAAAAGAAGAAATACTGTCATGCGAGAAAAAATGAATATTAGATATTCAGTAATAGATTATATAAGATATAAGTAATTAAATTGGTATGGGCATGTACGACGAATGCAAGAATAAAGGTTACCCAGAAAAACATTGGAATGGCGTCCACCTGAAAGAACAAGGAAAAGACCTCGAAACTCGTGGATGCAAGAAATAAGAACAGGAATGAGAACAAGAGGACTGGAGGGCATGGAGTGGATGGATAGAGACTAGTGAAGAAAGAAAATAAAACTTTAGGCACAGAAAGAGGTGTAAACATTAAAAATCGGTATATAATTAAAAAATTACTAAACCCATTAGACAAATCAACATTAATAAAATTCATGATAATGTTCCGCTGAGGTATTATTCAAAATTAAAATATAAAATTATGAAATATTTACTTAAAATTTCCGTCTACTCAACTTAAATATTGTTAATTATCTGTAGCGCTTTCGGGACTAGTCCCATCATGAGCAGAAGTAACAGGATATGGGGTTTTGTCTGTCGACCCTTGATTCAATACTGAAAGTGCTACAGATAATCAACAATCTTTAAATTGAGGAGATGGACCTTTTAGGTAAATATTTCACAATTTTATATTTTAATATTGGACAAAACCCATATGGGCATCGCAATCATCATCACTCATATTCATCTCAGATTAAGCTTAGGATTAGGGACTCTCCTCGCGCACCACTATCATCATCATCACCCATCATATCATCGGGGCAACGTAACCCAGCCTTCCAGGCGCCCCAACCTCAGAAGTGGGTTACAAGTACGCCATGCCAGGAGAGAACGCCAGGAATATCGAAAGACAACCTGGGGCATTTGCAAAAAAAATATATTGGACCAACCGAATAATTTAAACACGTTATGGTCCTAGATATTTAAGCGTCTGTAAATAAGAAAGAAGCTGATATAATTAAACAAATTAAAATTGAAAGATGTTATTCAGATAAGCTGATTGAACTCTATCAGAAATTTCCATAGTTTACTCATCTCTTTAAAAAGTATCGACAGAATGTTGCTATAATCTTGGTTAGTAGGGTAATCCATTCTAACAAAAGAAACACCTTACAAAAGACTACATCCAAGGAAAATAAAAAACGATAAAGGTAATGAGAGATAGAGATACGTATAAAAAAGGGACTCCTTCATTCATTGTAAACACAAAACTCAACCGCCATCTAAAGTCCAAGTGAACAAGCGCAGGGACTATTTATCAAGGCGGTGTGACAGGTAAAATCACTCCGCGTTACTAAACTGCTTGGGGATTAGTCCACGATCATCGGGGGTTTCCGAGCTCCTTCAGGTGTTATGTATCGGGAGTTATGCTTAGTTACCTTCTGAACAACAAACATTTCTCAAACTTTGAAGGCAAATACATTCCATAGAGCCACATCAATCCTCATTAATGGGAAAGCAAAACTTTTAAATGAAGATTAATGTTTCCATTAAACATAACTGACTTATGTTAACATCAAAACAAACACGTTGTTTGTTGGACTATTTAACTCATGTCGCAAATGGTAGTCAATGACCAATCACGTTTCAATGAATTCTGATTTACACCAATGACAGTTGTGTTTCACCTCGCTCTTTATCGATTTCTCTTTATCAGCTCCTGCTTTTGTGATAAAGAAAGCTCCTCGTTTTGTAATTTCTGATCAGGTTAGACCATTATTTTTCTCCAACAAGTACATTGAATATAGCAAATAATGAATAGATTCAGTGATTTTACTGAGTTGTTTATTCAAAATATAAATGATTAGCCTATAATGTTGATTATAATAGTTTGATGTGTTTCATTATTTCTCCACTAGAGTGCACTCTTACAATATTTCGATCCTATTTGGTAATAAATAATATGATCGAGTTGCAGTGAATATACATAACCTCACATTTCTAATTTGTTTTCAAACATCGCCGTTTACATAACTATATAAATATTTTAAAACGCCGGTAACTATATTCAAATAATTATTTTTTAGTAAAGAGCTTAATTTTATTCGTTAAATAGTCCTAACAAATGCCACGAGTGATGAAGATACGCAATTCGTAAAATGGTTATTTCGTGATTTTTCTTGATATTTCCTCAAAAATGCAGTAATTCAGTTTCTTACATATTCCGAGAAATGGAAATATCTAACTAACTAAACTAACTCACTGGCACTATCAAACCCATAGGTTCATGGCCTGGCGGATGTAAGCTCATCACCATCCCTCATCATCATCCTCTTATCGTGTCCTCCTTTCGGAAGATCGATTCCAAATATGCCTCCAACCATCTCTATCATCCCATGATCTGCTTCTTTTTAGTTCTTCCCAGTCGTACCCTCTCTCTTGTAAACTTTTCTTCACTTGGTTAATCCATCTTTTTCGTGGTATACCTCGCGGTAGTTTTCCTTGTATCTTGAGATTTAACAGTCTTTGTGGTAGTATTTCCTTTCCCATTCTTTTTTAAATGTTCAAACCATTTTAGTCTACTTTTTTCTATGTCAGTTGTTTATTTTTCTATACTTAATGTCTCGCCTAGCAAGTCGATGGTGGATGATGAAATGCTTTCTAAAATCAAATAGGCCTCATACATCCCTATCCTGAGCTAATGTTTTCCAATCATACCCTGTATAATCTACTTCCCTCATATTATGGTTAATGTTATTCTTCCACCTCATTCTTGGCTCATCCACTGGGCGCTTTCTCTCAGGTTTTCCTACAAGGAGTTTCCATCCTCTCTTTCATTCCCAATTCGTGCCATATGTCTTCTCCCTCGCTGTCTACGATACTTAACTGTTATTATTTCTGGTTTCCCATAAAGATCATGTAGCTCACTGTTAAGTGGTCTTCTCCATTCGCCTGTCTGTCGATCTCTAATTTTCCTAAGAACTTTACTCTCTAATACCGTAATATTTTCTCCACCCTTAAAGTAAGAGTCCGTGTTTCGCTTCCATATAATGTAACTGGGAGAATAACAGTTTTATATATTTTATGTTTTTTGAGAGACGTTGGGGCGACAAGATCCCTAAATGGAAATATGATATAATAATAATAATAATAATAATAATAATAATAATAATAACAATAATAAAATAATAATAATAATAACAATAATAACAACAACATTGTAATTAAGACGACAGAGTTAAGCCCATAGGCCTTATCTTCCGCTCAACCAGTAAAATATATATAAAAAATGCATTTGCACACTGTAATTAAATCTTGAACTAAGATTAAAAACTACTGATATTAAAATGCACGTAAAAATAAATATTTATAAATACTACAGTGATTATAAACAATTTTTATATATAAATAATTTGTGATTTTCTAAGTAATTTACTATGTAACTATTAAAAGTGACACTAGAATAAATTTTGCGGAAATTATGTTAATATTGTCCACCGCTGTGGTCTCGAGGTCGCGTGCTACCTTGTCACGCAGCGGGCCCGGGTTCGATTCCCGGTCGGGACAGGCTCCTGGGTGAGGTTTTTTCGGGTTTTTTCCCTCACCTGTAAGACAAATGTCAGGAAACTTAGGGCCCAACAGTCCCCGAAAATCATCCTTATCATCATCATCATCCTTCACCGGTGTGGAAAACAACGGGAAGCTACGGCACCTATTAATCCCTAGTAAAGCTGCAAACATAGCATGGAAATGCTATGATTGCAGTGAAAGACCTGCCCTCGGGCAGAATTACTATGGATGAGTGGATGTATTTATTGGCTTAAAAGTGGCAAAAAACGCGCTTTCAGAATCATTAGTAATCTCTTTAATATGTATGCATATACCATGTACGTCCCTCATTGAGACTTAGGTAGTTAGGTACCTCTTTGTGAAGCATCTCCATTCTCGTTCATTTATTTTACTGAATAGGCTTAGAAGTCCCTTGGGCTACCAGACGGCTACTGGCCTTACATAATATGTTATAACATTTTGCAGAGGCTGATGATCATCTAGGCAGTATAGGGGTGACATGTGGTCAGCAAATCGAATCTACTAGCCGCTATAACTGGTTTTCACTGTCTGGAGCCCGTTATTTATGATAGCAACCCAAATTCCTCACGAATTTGGCTGAGGATCGTCCCACATTGGCCGATATTCCATGAGAAAATGTTTTCCTTCCTATGGAGTCGAATATGCGCAAGTCCAGTAGCTCTGCACGAAGGAATGTTGCCTTAGATCACTCGACTCCGGCGCAGGAATTCTCTTATTATTGTACTACTAACATTCGTATTAGGGTCCCATTTTGAAATAATTTCAGCTTGTTTTCTTCCCTTAATCTAAGAGACTATGTTTACATACATGCAGTACCGGTACCAGAGAAAATATATTAGGTTCATAATATGGTCATGCAAGAAGAATTACAGAAAAGAAATTTGAGGAATAGGTGCCTCCTGGTAGAACAAGAAGAGAACATCCACGAATTAACGTGGCTAGGTGGTATTTTACCATCATGAAGAAAAAGTATCGGACGGTGGAGATTCGAATGATACCGAATATGGAGGAGATTGACAAGATATTAATTGGGCGCAGGAATAAGAGTAAGAATAAATTGTGTTCAGAAATAAAATGTTGTATACTCTATAGTATTGACACCCGAATGAGCAAGTACTCGTGGCTCGGGTGCAGTTCAGTTACATATATAATATACACATTACAAACTTTTAAAGGGAGAGGGAAAACAAAATATATAAATTTAGGAGCAGTTTCAAGACATAAAATAAATTCTGGCACATAAACAATTAAAATATAATACAAGGGGAAATACAATAAAATACAGAACAGACTAATACCATACTTAAGAAGATACTTAAGACATTAGGGAAATAATATAAAACAAAATTAATTTAGGAGAATGATCATCATCATCCAGGGATTAAGCCTGTTGGCTCGTTCCGGATTCATGAAAGCTAGAATTGTTAAAATTGTTCAGACCATCTGTGTGGGCGTCCAACATTTCTCCTTCCGTGCGGTTTATAATTTAGCAATAATTTTGGAAATCCTCCTTCTGGCATTCTATCAATATGTTATTTCCAGTCGTTATTATATTTAATTATTCGGACTGTAAGTTTGAAAATATTTAGTTCCTTTCTTATATCTTCATTTCTTTTCTTATCTAGCAGAGTATACCCTGATATATTTCTTAAAAATCGCATCTCAGCTGCTTCCAATCTTTGTTCTTGTCTTTTAGTGATCGTCCAACATTCTGATCCATATATCAATACAGGAACAGTCATTACTTTATAAAATTTAATTTTTGTTTCTTTTCTTGTGTTTTTAAGGGTACTTTTAATAGAAACAAAATAATATATAATAGATTAATACTAAACCGATGTGAGATAAAAAAAAAACATGTTACATAAATAAAACTTCAGATTCTTAGATTAAGTCAAGAAGTCATGCGAAACACGCGAGGAACATACCATTAGTAAAATTCATTTAACAAGCTGTTAGCAGTATAAATGGATTTTTAGAGGCCATTGACAAGAATTTCAAGAAGGGATAAAGTCAGAAACAGCACAAGGGAAGGTATGCAAGTTGAAAAAAACATGTTAGAAGAAATAGCAGAAAAACGTATGAAATGGTATGGACACCTCATAATAATGGAAGAAGATACAATACCAAAGAAGATCCTTGATTGGAAAGCTAATGGAAAAAGTGGAAGAGGCAGACCTAGAGAGCGTTGGGTAGATGGAGTGAGGAGAAGTATGGAAAACTAGAGATTTGAGAGGAGAAGATGCTTTAGACAGGGACCTCTGGCGAAATCACTTTGAGTTGAAGGAGAAACACTGTATTGTGGAATATTCCTAATAAAAAAATAAATTTAGGAGAAAATTTCAAAATATGAAACTCACTCTAATATAAACAAAGAATTAATGCAATGGAGAATGATGAAAACAAAATAATGCACAATATATTCATACAAAACTGATGTGAAATATTAGAAAACCTGTTAAATAAATAAATCTTCAGATTCTTATTTTATTTATTTATTTATTTTACCTGATGGAGTTAAGACCGTAAGGCCTTCTCCTCCACTTCACCAGGGTTAAATTTTACAAACAATAAGAGTTATGATTAATAATACACACCGTGTCCCATTCAAACCTCCCACATTTTAATTAATCATAACTCTCAAAGTATGCGGAATTATGAAATGAGTTTGGTATTAAAAGAAAGACAAACTCAAAGAATGTTTGTTTTCATTGCTGCAGTTAATTCATCTGTCGCATGTTGGACAACAATGACATAAAACAAAATGGCGAGCACAAACTGTTTTCTGGTATGCAGAGACGATGTCAATAATTACAGAGCAAATAAACTACCGGAGAGAATATGGAGGAAATGCACCTGATGGGAAGACCATTAAGGCATGGCTTGAGAAGTTTCTGGCGACTGGAAGCGTTAAAAAAAGAATCAGGAGGTGTTCGTACAGGTGTTTCAGAAGAAAGATTGAAGAAATTACAGCAGGATTTCAGAGAAGTCCACAGAAATCAGTTCGCCAAGCTGTGTGGGAATGGAAATTCTTTGAGTTTCTGTTTCGTTTAATATCGGCCTCATTTCATAATTCCGCATACTTTGAGAGTTATTATTAATTAAAATGTGGGAGGTTTGAATGGGACACCCTGTATAATAGATATCCATCCATAGTAATTCTGCCCAAAGGCAGGTCCTTCACTGCAATCATAGCATTTTCATGCTATGCTTGCAGCTTTACTAGGGAATTGTAGGTGTGGTAGTTTCCCGTTGCTTTCCACACCGGTGAAGGATGATGATGATAATGATATGGATGATGATGGCCATATGATTTCGGGGACCGTTTGGACCTTAAAGTTTTCCTGACATTTGTCTTACAGTGAGGAAAAACCCAGATAAAAACCTCACCCAGAAAAACTGTCCCGACCGGGGATCGAACCCGGGCCCGCTGCGTGACAAGGCAGCACGCTACCTCGAGACCACAGCAGTGGATATAGACTACACAATATAAAGTTGACAAGGGTAAGAAAGAAAAAAAATAACAAAGATAATAATATATAATTGCGTAAAGCCGAGAAGACAGACGAAACCCGTGAGGAAAATACCATTGAGGAAGTTCAAGTGTAAGAAGAAAATACTATTCGGATGGATCTTTAGGGAACTGTATATCAGAGATGTGAACTGTATTGAGTTGAATAGTAACTAGTGAAGTCCGTGAATATGGCATTGAACCTAGGGGCTCTATAAGCTATAGAGAATAAGCTAGTTATTTATTGCAATATTGTGATCTACGCCATTCAACATTTTGGTTATTGTTAACTACAATCTAACAATTATAAACCGCCGTCAGTTATCTTAATTCAATGTTATTTCAAGCAATTTCATTAAATGAGAGAAAAATAAGAGACAAATACAAAACAAACTGCGTATTGTGCGAGGTTGCCAAACAATGCCCAAGTGTGATTGTGTTCAGAACAAAGACAGTAATTGAATGAAGCTTACTGACCGAGCGCTGCCTGTTACGCTCCAGGTACTGAGCGGACATAGCACATTTAATACTCCCTGCTCCAGTTTCATGGCATAGCAACTTGCAGCACAGATATCATAAACATCATCACCACAGCTTTCCTCTCAAGTTCCTACCTCGAAGTAAACCATATCCTCCAAATTTCAATAAAATTCCCCCCAAAATTATCGACCATCTTAACAAAACCTAGTCTTCGCTAATTTATTTTATCAGAGTTTTATTATGCCACGTTTAAATAAGGTTTATAAGAACTGTCCTGAAAATGGAAGGCATCTTCTGTCTCACTGCAAGTATGTAGAGTTTTATTTATTAAGTGAATTATAGGCCTATATTTTTCGTACACGAAGTCCACATGCTCCTATTTTATAAATATAAATATTTAAAAAATCAGGCACTTGTCAATTCAGAAGTCACTCAAATAGAGACGGAGTTAGGAGATCTACTGTTCATCAGTTCATCGTTATATTTTTTATGAAATGAAGAGTGTATATATATTTTTATAAATTTGTTGTATAATAATTTTAATATATTTATATATATCCATCCAACGCTGTGGTCTTGAGGTAGCGTGCTGCCTTATCACGCAGCGGGCCCGGGTTTGATTCCCGGTCGGGACAGGTTCCTGGGTGAGGTTTTTTTCGGGGTTTTTCCTCACCTCTAAGACAAATGTCAGGACGCTTAGGTCCCAACGGTCCCCGAAAATCATCTGGACATCATTATCATCCTTATCATTATCATCCTTCACCGGTGTGGAAAGCAGCGGGAAGCTGCCACACCTATAATTCCCTAGTAAAGCTCCAAAGCATAGCATGAAAATGCTATGATTGCAGTGAAAGACCTGCCATCGGGCAAAATTATTGTGGATGGGTATATATATATATCCTGCCATTACGCAGAATTACTATATATATATATATATAGTATGAAAAGAAAAATGAATGCTTGAGTCGGGATTTGAACCCGAGTCTCTGAACTCTGTACGTAACACAAACATACATTTTTCTTATATATGTAGTATTCTCAATTCATACAAGAGGTAGCGGAAAATCGTTTTCCTTCATTGCCAAATGTCAAAAATATAGTTATAACATCTAAATAAATAAATAAATAAATAAATAAATAAATAAATAAATAAATATATATATATATATATAAATTTCCAATGTGAATAATTCATATTATACATATGAGATAGATTATCTGTATTATTTACTGTTGTTCCACTTATTTTAATTACTGTTTACAGTTACGTAAGAATATTATTAGTCACGTTCCCCATGAATTTTAGTTTCTTCCATAGTTGAAGCAAACAATTTATTCGGGGATTCTTTGTCACCATGCCATCTACAGAAATTCAAATAAAAAACGGAAAAATAATTTATTATTGCAGTACGTGAATAATTATCTGAGAGAAATATACATGATTCTTTCTAAAAAAATATGAGAAATAGCTTAAATTGAAGTGAGAAGTTGAGTAAAATAAACTTAAAATTTCCAGATTTGCATTATACGACAATATGGATAGGAAGCCAGATGTGATATAATAAGAACAGTTAAGTCTCGTAGACTGCGATGGACAGTATATGCGGCACTTATGGGGGGATGAAAGACGTGCATGGAAGCTTCTTGTAGGAAAATCCGAGGGAAAACGCCCAGTTGGTAGACCAAGAATGTGGGAGAATAACATTATCCATTATTTGAGGGAAGTAGATTATAAAGCAAAAATACAAATAATGGCAAACATTAGCTCAGGAGAGATATATGGAGAGCTTATGCCCGCGCGACAATGAATCTGCGGGTTCGATAGAGCCAGTAAGTTTATAAGTTAGCAATATAAAATATGTATTAATCATTGCTCAGACAGTATAGCCAACTTTTCATAAAAACCCGCTAACAAATAAGCGAACGCTAAACGAATCTGGTGTTGCCCATTTTCTCATCCAAACTTGCCCACTAATATGGGTGGACTCAGGATAGAATCCCTTTATATGTGAATAAACATGTTAGAAACTGGCTGTAGCGGGAACTTGTGTTATCACACTGCCCAACATGACGCTAGCAGTTACTTGATCTCCGATCGAATATTCACACGTGGCTCGTTGGCATAAAATAGCATTTTTCCCCATTCCATTAACGTAATTTAACCCCTCACCTTATTGCCTTATAATTCTACACGCTACCCGGGCATTACAGTGACACGACCTATCGGGAGAGGAATAAACTATGGATCACATACATGCATTTTTTTTACCACTCAAGAATATTGAAGGCTCCCTGAATGACCGATCAGCTTAATATCAGGACCTCATCCAAGACAACACAAATTAAGATGAAACAAGTCATTCACACACATTCATATTAAACTCGGAAAATTGTTGATTATGGTGGTCAGATTATATTCGCGTCCGTTTGAGTCTTAAAGTTTCCTGGCATTTGTATTACAGGTGAACAAAAACCCCAGGGGAAAAAAAAAACAGCAAGCAATTTGTATAAGTGTTTAACTTATCAATATATTTTATATGCCCTCCCCATTATATATCTGTAACTTGATGCATGTTCACACCTGTATGTAACCTATTTAACGCATGCCCAAATGGGAGTCAATGACCAATCACGTTTCAATGAATTTTGTTTTATAACCAATCACAGTCGTGTTTCACCTCGACATTTATTAACATAAGTTTATCATAAGTAATGCCACGAGTGATTTCCAATTTATCTAGAGAATTTGGAAATCAAGAGTGACATTTGTTAGGACTATTTAACGAATAAAATTAAGCTCTTTACTAAAAAAATAATTATTTGAATATAGTTACCGGTGCTTTAAAATATTTATATAGTTATGTAAACGGCGATGTTTGAAAACAAATTAGAAATGTGAGGTTATGGATATTCACTGCAACTCGATCATATTATTTATTGCCAAATAGGATCGCAATATTTTAAGAATGCACTCTAGTGGAGAAATAATGAAACACATCAAACTATTATAATCAATATTATAGGTTAATCATTTATATTTTGAATAAACAACTCAGTAAAATCACTGAATCTATTCATTATTTGCTATATTCAGTGTATTTGTTGGAGAAAAATAATGGTCTAACCTGTTCAGAATATTAAAAAAGAAGGAGCTTTCTATATCACAAAACAGGGAGCTGATAAAGAGAAATCGATAAAGAGCGAGGTGAAACACAACTGTCATTGGTGTAAAACAGAATTCATTGAAACGTGATTGGTCATTGACTACCATTTGCGACATGAGTTAAATAGTCTTATTAAAGACAGCTTCTCCTTTTTAATAATCTGAACACTTCAGAACATTATTTTGCAGTGACTCTTTGCAGCTTTACTAGGGAATTATAGGTGTGGCAGCTTCCCGTTGCTTTCCACACTGGTGAAGGATGATGATGATAATTATAAGGATGAAGATGATGGCCGGATGATTTTCGGGGATCGTTGAGCCCTAAGCTTCCTGACATTTGTCTTACAGGCGAGAAAAAACCCCGAAAAAACCTCACCCAGGAGCCTGTCCCGTACGGGAATCGAACCCGGGTCCGCTGCGTGACAAGGCACGCTACCTCGAGACGACAGCGGTGGATAGAAATTAATTAATAACCTATAATGTTGGTTATAATATATAGTTTGATGTGTTTCATTTTTTCTCCATTAGGGTGCATTCTTACAACATTGCGATCCTATCTGGCAATAAATAATATGATCTGGTTGCGGTGGATGGATAAAAGAAATATAACAAACGTTTTTCATTTGTTTTCATTAAATGTATATATTTTTTTAAATAACTATATTTAAATATGATTTGTGAGCAAACAGCTTAATTTTATTCGTTAAATATTCCTAATAAGTGCCATTCTTGATTTCCAAATTCTCTAGATAAATTGGTAATCACTCGTGACAATACTTATGATCATTTAGCTCCTTATTATACCATTCGCCATCAATTATTTCACTTTATAAACACTGCGTATTCCTATTTTAATTTAAATTAGTTTGTTTTTTCCGGTTACCCTTAAATTATCTGACAACACAATGGCAATAGTTTAAATCACATATTATACCAGAAAACTGTACAAAAAAAAAACTTCAGCCAATTCAGATGACAGCGTTTGAAACTTGTATATGGGAAGTTCCGAATTTTTAAATCTCCATTATCGAAATGATTGAGAGTTTTCATCTTCCTCAGTAGTCGAGGCAGTTTCCAAGTTTGAATTTCGCTTCTAGGATCCATTCCACCATTGATTATTGTTTCTCTGTTAATTAAATTCGATAACAATATTGTACTTGCATATGACATATGAATGCAGACAACAATAGACATACCAATATCCTACTGGCATATAACACACATAGCCTACATATCTCCACTTACCGCAACTGAAATGTCATATGAAATCACAGGAAATCAGCAATATTACAATCTTACAGATTAAATCAAAATTTATATTACGTTTAACTTTGTTTTATTAGCTTGATTTCTTTAATGTTGGTGCTTTTATTGGCGAAAAGTAGTAAATTGTTAATCTATATCCTGCGTAATGCCAGGTTTAGGGATGATATTCGATGAAGTCCCAATTATTGAAGGTATATTGACATACATGGATATTGCCTGAACAAACAGATGAAATGAGTGGCATGAAGTTTTTTTACGAAACATCGAGGAAAACGTGCTCTGGTTTTGATTTTTCCACCATGTACCCCACATGGAGTGACCGTGATCGAGACGCGAACTCGGGATCCAGAGATGGAAAGCGAGTATCTAACTAATCGTGTCACGTAACCACCTTTTAATTGGTGGTTACAGTATAAGAATAATAATAATAATAATAATAATAATAATAATAATAATAATAATAATAATAATAATAATAATAATAATAATAATGATAATAATAATAATGGTAATAATAATAATAATAATAATAATGATAATGATAATAATAATAATAATGATAATGATAATAATAATAGTAATAATAATAATGATAATAATAATAATAATAATAATAACTCACTGGCACTATCGAACCCATAGGTTCATGGTCGCGCCCTATCCTGAGCTAATGTTTTCCAATCATTCTCTGTATAATCTATTTCCTCCAAATCATAGTTAATGCTATTCTCCCACCTCATTCTTGGTCTACCAAATGGGCGTTTTCCCCCTGATTTTCCTACAAGAAGCTTCCAGACACGTATTTCATTCCCCTTTCGTGCTACATGTCCTGCCCATCGAAGTCTACGAGACTTAACTGTTCTTATTACATTTGGCTTTATATAAAGATATAACAATAACAATGTTTCAATGTTTTTAGACTAACTGTGGCTTAATAATAATTATTATTTTTAGTATTGTCATTATAACAATATAATAACTATGGCTTGATATTATAACAATAATAATAATTATTATTATTATTATTATTGTTATAATATCAAGCCACAGATAGTCCAAAAACATTCAAGACTAAAAGTGTATAAAACACTAGCTCTTCTAACTCTTTTGAATGGTAGCGAAGTATGGACATTGAAATAGAAGGATATACAGACTATTTCTGCTCAAATTAGATATCTTCGAAGGACTGCTGGATATACACTACTAGATCATAAAAAATGAAGACGTCTTAGAAGAAATACACATTGAACCTTTAAAAAACAAAATTTCTGATTATAAGTAAAGAAGGATGCAACACGTTCATCGAATGGAAGATCACAGAATACTCAAACCTGCAGGAAGAAGACCAGGACGTCCACCCAAAAGATTTTTGGATGCTGTTTCTCTTAAGATCGAAACAGGTCAATAAATGGCCTACATTCGTGATTGGACTATTATTATTATTATTATTATTATTATTATTACTATTACTATTATTATTAGTATTATTATTATTATTACTATTATTATTATTGGAGGAAAAAATATTCTATAGGGTTAATTTTGATTTCTGGAAGATATATAGAAATACATTGTAAATCTGAAAATAGATAAATAATAATAATAATTACTTGTCTATATTATTATTATTATCATTATTATCAATATTAATAATAATATTATTAAATATCATAAACGCGATACGAGCAAAGAAAGATATTCAAGTGTCTGAAAATAAAATGTTTACATGAAAATATTTTTATTAAATAAAACCATTAACCAAACCTTCTGGAGTTATACCAATATTTAAAAAAATTCTAACCATATGAGAGTATTTTTAAATTTAAAAAATTACAATACCTGTTTGTTAAATTTTGCTGAAATGTGTTAACACAATGAAATCTTCCTTGTCTATTCCCCCTCTTCAGGTTGTTTAAAAAATGACCCATTTTTTCCATAAAAAATAAACATGTACAGAAAAAAAACCGTTAAGTTCTTGCCACTAGAGTAGGTTTCTCACTGGTATTTTTTACGGTACTTCCAATTTTTTGTCAACACGGTGAAGAAATAAAGTTCTAGCACACAAAAATGTTTAAACTGCGAAGCAACCATTCATTTTCAAATCCAACAAATGTATGACGAAAATGGTCTCTTGCAGAATCTTAAATCTCATTCTGAAGTGAACGCCCCAAGAAGTTCAACCCCCCTTTCTCTAACTTGAGAAACCAGTAAAAAAAGCTTATACCTATTGTTCTGTGGAACAACGTTGTATGTGCATACCTGTCACTAGTCTATATTTGCTGTGATTCACCGTTTAATGATCGCGAGGGGAGAAAAACCTAGGGATAAATCTTTATAAGAAAAGGGAATATGTAAACTGGAATATTAGTTCTGGTTTGAAACAGGTTCATGTTGCACAGCTATTAAATTTACGATCAACTGAAAAAACGTATTTGAGTAATACTATTTTATCAGTTCGCTTTATTTATTTAATAAGAAATTTAAAATAATTACATTCTTGACAAAAATAGTTAAAATGGCTAAAACATCTGGACAAAATGTCAAAAGATAAATTACGCCTGGACATAACTTTCATACATCCCTATCCTGAGTTAATATTTTCCTTTTATCTCCTGTTTTAAATCACCTTCCTCAAATCATGCTTAATGTTATTTCCTTACGTCATATTTGGCATACCTACTGGATCTCTCCCTCTTGTTTTCCTACTTCACGATTCTCTTCTATTGCCCATTCCTGTTTATATCATGTATTGTAGTCTAAGCGACTGTTCTTATTACATGCAGTTTCCCATAAAGATCAAAAAGCTCACTGTTGTGTAGTCTTCTCCATTCACCCATTGTTCCTTGTCAACTGCATAGTGTGTAGCCTATGCCTATTATGTGTTATTAATCAAGTTGTAGATAATTCATAATTGTAGTTATATAATATAGTCTACACTCTAAATATAGTATATGGTGGGGAAACATGGAAGATGAAGCAAAAACACAGAAATAAATTATAAGGCACAGAAATGAACGTTTTAAGAAGATCGGCAAGAATATAAAAAATTGGACAAAATAAAAAATAATACATTAAGAGAAATTATGACTGCAGGAAAGGATATTGTACAAGAGATGGAAGAAATCCAACTAAGATGGCATGGGCATATAATGAGAAGGAGGGACACAGAAACAAACAAAGGAGTATTTAAATGGATATCTTCTGGAAAAGGGAAACGTGGTAGACCAAAGCGTACGTGGATAAAAGGGAATTCGAGACAACATGAATATAAAATGACAGAAGCAGACAAGCAAGACCCGAAAGAAAAAATTGTATATTTTTTGTTGAGGATACCTGTGTATATAACAGAAACAATCTTGAAATAAAAAAAAAAATATATATATATAATATATATATATAATATATATATATAATATATATATATATAATATATATATATAATATATATATATTATATAATTTAACCCTGGTGAAGCGGAAGAGGAGACCTTACGGTCTTAATTCCACCGCTTAAAGTAAACAATAAAAAAAAGATCGTGTTTCCACTTCACCAGGGTTAGATTGGTGCGGTTACTAAAAGAATCCACTATCAGTAAGAATTTAGACATATATTTTTATCTAAGGGGAAAAATTGCAAAAAGAAATGAAAACTGGGAAACAAGCTATTTAAGTTGCTCCAGTTTATAAATGCACATTTTCCCACCAAGAAGGGCTAAAAAATAAGAATTCACAGCACACAGAGAACCTAATGACCTCTTACTTCAAGCTCTTTATTATTTACAGCTGCACCCCTTCCCAAGTGGAAAAAAAAAATTGCCAGTCGCCAACAGATGACGCACATTAAGGAATATAGCACGATTTTCATAAAATACTTGTGCAAAATGAAATGTAATTGCTAATTTACCACGCATTAAACCAAATGTAACTCAAACGAAGTACCAGTACATATGATATCGTATGTGACGTCATTTATTTTATTTCTATTTTATTTTGTTAATATGATTACTTAAAACATTAATAAAATTATAAGTTCATAACTTTTACATATACAATTTAATTAAAAGCATGTCTGATGACAGCTTTTTTTATACAAGTGATTATTTTAGATTTTATATTAGTTATATTTTATTTTGTTATTATGCTTACTTAAAACAGTAAGTAAATTACGAAGTTATACTCATTTGCAGACTAGTCTCATAGGCTAGTTTCTGACTACAGTACATAAGGTCCCGGATTCGATTCCCGGTAGGACCTTCAGACTTTTTCCTTAAAGGAAATTATTCCTATGGTTGCCCATGGTTTGGAAATTAGGTTGAGTTCAGATAAGGACTCTCCTGGCGCTTCATTACCATTTTTCACCCATCACATCATCGGGGGCCTTCCAGGTGCCCCAACCTAAGAAATGAACTAAGATTCAGCCAATGCCAGGGGAGAAAAGTATTGTATTGTATTGTAAGAACATGTTTTCCCTTTTCAGAGATTTAGGCGCTCTCCCTCTACAGGGAAGAATTTGAACCATACTAATTTAGTTACATTTGTTTTCGTATAGATGTCACTTGAGTGGTCCGTGGTCAGCGTTCCGCCTCATACTGACATCTAGGAAACCAAGGTAGTACTAGGACGGGAAAATTCGGTAAATTTTGCTTAGAGGCCTTTTCATTCAGGCTTAAGGATATTTTACGAGCCTGAAAATCTTCAGACTCTGAACCCACAGCTTAAAGTCCCTCCCGGAGGACTAGCTCCTTGGATTTTTCCGTCCTAAAAAATCCGTCGACCGCGACCGGGTTTGAACCCTCGGAACCAGAGGCAAGGAGCATAACCACTAGTCCACCGCGGCAGGAGAAAGTCAGAAATGTTATAAAAGACAACCTGGTGGCACTGGGCAAAGAAAAAACTATCTTACGTATAAAATAAAATAAAATTATATTGAATAATAGTTAGTTATTGTACAAGAGTTTAAATTATATTTTATATTTAATTAATTTAATTTAGATGACTAAAAGCATGAAGATAATAATTTATGTATATAAACTTGTGGACTTAAGGACAGGTGGCCTATTCTTCCACTCAGCAGGACAAACATATGCTACATTGAAATACAATAATATTACATATTAAACAATTAATGATCTGGCCAAACTGAACAATAATAAAAATAATGTCTAATACTGTAATACAATAAAATTAAAGACAGTTAAAATTGAAACTAATAAAATAATATATAGAGAAAGGAATAACAGCTCAAATCTACTATACAAGGCGAAAAAAAAAGTAATAAGAAACCGTAATGAATTAATCTATCGCTTATATATATAATATATATATAATATATAATATATATATATTATATATATATATATATATATATATATCGGTTCAGGTGTTTATTTTTCTTTTCATGGCATATTAGTCTTGCGTTGCTTAATATCAAAATTCAATTATAACATCGAAATAGAGAAGCGTCACTGCTATAAAGTAAAAATTCTCTTTAATTTGCTTACTTGTTATAGTAGCCACTAGAGGGCAGTGAGACTGAGTTCTCGCTACTTCCCGTGATGGAGAATATAATAAAAAAATGTCTGTGCTAAGATACCTGGATAGTGTAAGTGGTAGCGCACTGAAGTATCAATTCAGAGATTCGGGTTCAAATCTCGGTTCAGGTGTTATCTTTTCATTTCGTATATATATATAATATATATATATATATATATATATATGAAAGGCTTAGGGTAATAACATGATAAGCCACATATTGTTCTTTCTGAGACATAAGGATTTTAATGTTTCAAAAAATTATAAATATTAATTGGGCAGTATTGTTGTTAATACTTTGTGTGTCTGTATGTTTTAACTGATCACTGGTGAACTTATAAATTATTTTATGAATATTTCAATACATTTATTTGTATCATTGTAATAAATGACATTTCTTAACAGAATGTGGATTATCAAGTTACTGCCCTAAGATCTTCATATATATATATATATATCCATCCATAGTAATTCTGCCCGAGGGCAGGTCCTTCACTGCAATCGTAGCATTTTCATGCTATGCTTGCAGCTTTACTAGGGAATTGTAGGTGTGGTAGCTTCCCGTTGCTTTCCACACCGGTGAAGGATGATGATGATAAGGATGATGATGGTGATGATGGCCATATGATTTCGAGGACCGTTTGGGCCTTAAAGTTTTCCTGACATTTGTCTTACAGGTGAGGAAAAACCGCGATAAAAACCTCACCCAGAAAAACTGCCCCGACCGGGAATCGAACACGGGCCCGCTACGTGACAAGGCAGCACGCTACTTTAGGTAAAATAATGATAAATCTTAATACTATTTTTATTGAATAAAAGAAAAACAAGTATAGCCTACATATAAAATATAATAAAAATACGTTGAATAATAGTTAATTAATATACACGTGATTGATATTAAATTATATATATATATGCTAGCTGGCCCGGCAAACGTCGTATCGCCTTTAAATATTTTTACGTTAATTTTTCAGATATTTTAATAGTTTTATGCTATTCGGGGCGGAAACAAATCCAACAAATCAAAGTTCATAAAAATATGTCCAGCCGTTCTTGAGTTATAAATAGTGTAACTAATCCGACTTTGTTTTATATATATAGAAGTCTCGGCCACGTGTTGCTGTTGCTAAGGTATACGTTAAATTATGTTGTAGTAAACTAAGTGAGAAATCTATATCACAAAGTTTTTGCTTTACACAATTGTTTAGTTCTGGTACGTTAACTACACCCGGTATAAATATGGGTGGTGGTTTATGTGGAAGTGGTTTTGTTGATTGAGATGAATTTATGTTGTCTGCATTCTCAGTATCATCCATAAGTGTATCATAAGGATTATATACATTTATTGATGGAATATTTTGAGGAGGCTTGCTGATTTCATTATACTTTCTTTTTTTCTACGAACTTGTTGGCAGTTCGGGTTCTCATCATCATCATCATCAAGAAGTCTCTGTATAGTAATATCATCTTGTGATATATTATAGTCATATTGTTTTTCATTTAATTGAGGCATGGAGACTGTTTCTATAATATTAGGCATATTATTATAACTAACAGACTTACTTACAATTCTGTTATTCCATTCCTTAGGACCTTCATATGTTTTTAAATTGTCATTCTTCTTAAATGTAAGATATATGTCGCATATGCCTATACCAATTTGCGGAAATTGACTTGATATCTTATCATTCATGGTCTCTAGAACTGATTCGCCATATTGTTCAATGTCCCTTCTCGGTCCAGTTAAATTTAAATTAAGTTGCTGTCTTTCAGCCAGATTACTTAAAACTAATACTTACACACGAAATTAATATTATTATCAATATATTGAAAATAAAATAAACACAAACACACTTAAATTATGAAATAATCAATATTTGTAATTCAATTGTAATTCGTGGTTGCAACAAAAAGCACAGCCACCTGGTTAAATAATAAACCAATTACCTTACACCGTCATCTGTTAGAATCGAATGGAACTCACAGATAATTACAACTCTTTGTTAAATAATAAACAAATAATTTGCAATAAAAAATAATGCGACTATAAATCTAGTTATAAACAACCGTAGGTCTCAACTTGAATCAAAGAGCACACAGTTTGCAAAATTTTATTAAAATCGGTTCAGTAGTTTAGGATTCCATCGCGGACAAACAACGTGACACGTAATTTTTATATATTAAGATATATATATATATACATACATTTATTTTATTTCAATTTCATTTTGTTAATGCGCTCACTGAAAACATTAAGCTGATTACAAAATTTGTCTGTTTTACATATAAAATTAAATAAATATTATGTTGGATACTGGTTAATTATTATACAAGTAATTAAAATTATACATTAGATTTTTTTATTTTGTTAATATGCTCACTGAAAGCAATGAAATAAAGTGTGTATTGTCTAATATCAAATTAAACAAACATTATGTGGAATAATAGGCGTTTATTATACAAGTGATTAATATTATATTTTAAATACGAATAGAAGTGTTTAGATAACGAGACACCCTGGAACGAACTAATTTCTACAGGGAAATTAATATAACCAATTACTAGTGTAATATAACATTTTATCCAAAAAAAGTTCAATAAACCGTCGTATTAAATATTATAATAATTTAATAATAATTACGCCAATGATGTATTATAACAGTACCCCATACACTAACATAGTTGCAAGATTCTGTAAGCAAGATTAAATCTTGTTAGGAATGGATGTCAAACTTTTTACTCATTCATCTGTGATATGACTGAGAAAAAAATTGCTAGTTCAATTTGAATCGAAATTAACTATTTTTACAAAAATTTCGAAACTATAACGGCATTCATATAAATTCGCAATATTCAAAATACCGTATATTCTCCGTTTCTACGTGTGAAGAAAACATCCTAGCTTAACCATTTAGAGGAAAGATAGTTTTTTACAAGGTATAACGTAAACAAATGGGAATAATTAATTAATATCTTATTTAAACATTTATTTCGACGACATGATAAGATCATGGAAGCAAATGACGACTGGGGGAATTAACTTAGGAAATATAGTAATAAAAACAGTAGCCTTGCAGATGACATGGTTTTAATAGCAAAAACAGAATACGAACTACAAAGAATGCTATATAAACTAAATGAAATATAAAAAAATACAACATGGAAATATCCTCACAAAAATAAACAATTCCCTTCTAGGGCGTTCATCCAGTTCGGACAAAGATAATATTAGAAAATAAACCAATAGAACAAGTAGTAACATATAACTTCCTAGGCTGCGAAATATCATACACAGCAGAAACAGATATAAATAACAAAATAAATAAATTTAATTATACAACAGGTACACTAAAAAGAACTTTGAAAAATAGAGCCAGGAGAGACTCTATAATGAAATTATACAAGAAATGGCAGTGCCTATTATTACTTATGGATCCGAAATATGGACAGCGACAACACAACAGTCAGCCAGAATACAAGCTGCTGAAATGAGATTCCTCAGACCAATAGCAGGATATCAAAGAACAGACAAAAAAATAACACAAAAATAAGACAACTAAAAATAGAGGAATTAAACTCAACAATAGAGAAATACAGAACAAACTGGAAAGAACACTTAGCAAGGATGACTGAGAATAGAATACCAAAAGCAGCATACAACTATTCACCACGAGGAAGAAGTTGGGGAAGACCAAGGAAAAGATGGAAAGAGCAGCAATTTGGAGCCGGAACAGGCTAGTAAATAAGCCTAAACCATGAAGAAGAAGAAGATTTAGCTATTATAAAAATACATTAATACAATTCTAGATATTGTAATTGATTAATTATTCGGAATCGTAGCATATTTGACAGAATTCACTGGTAAAATTTGAAAGTATTATTTTGTGGAGTATTCAAATGGAATTATAAGCGATAGCGGTGGTAATATTTCGCGAAAGAATACAAAAAGTAATTATTTTCTTGTTACGAAATTTTAAAAAAATGCGTACAATAAGTGGTTCTATTTATGTCTATATAATTCTATCTAGTACTATCCCTTGTCTACTTGTAAAATTAACAAACGACTTTTTTTGCGCGATAGTGCGTTTTGTCGTACTTACAGCAATGACGACCAAGATTGAAAGTTCAACTTCC
This sequence comes from Diploptera punctata, assembly GCA_030220185.1. Lineage (NCBI taxonomy): Eukaryota > Metazoa > Arthropoda > Insecta > Blattodea > Blaberidae > Diploptera > Diploptera punctata. The sequence continues at coordinate 153,097 of JASPKZ010007426.1, read as the reverse complement.
TACATTTCGGGGTTGCCAACCTAAATAACTATACTGTAATATTACATTTAAACCCACGTGCCCTCTATGTATACTGCGTACAATATACGAGTATATACAAAAAAAAATTATCCATATGGTAGTGTTAATATACATTATACGAAACAAATCGCTGCATTTTAAATGAACTGAACATTATTTGAAACAATATAAAAAATTAAATACGTACTTGCGGCCATGTTATCAATAATTGTTCTCAAGGCCTGCTGTTATTTCAACTAATTAACATTGCCGACACTGATTATGTTAGTCAATTGTTTATAATGAACGCAAATATTTCCAACAAAGATGTTATTATTTTACTATTATTTATTACTTTGAAAACACCATCGCGCAAAAAAAAAATGTACAACGTACGTTTGTGAAGTGTTTTACATAATCTCGGAAAGTAAAAACCTCGCTGTCGCTCGGTTTTTAAAAATGTTCCTCGATTCTGTAAAAAACATTTCCAACCTCGCATCGTAATATAGGCCCTACTATTTTTCCTGGTTTATTAATGTTTTAAGAATTTAGCATCTGTTTATGAACATAACAGTACACGATATTGTAATGTTTCCATTTGTCGGGCATTTTTTAAGACCATAAAGTTTCAAATGTGGAGGAGAATGACAGTATATTAATTTGGTGCAGGAATACGTGGAAAATTGTGAAACCTGCTAAATATAAAAAAAAAAAGTAAGATAAAATACCGCAATCAAAATACGGATGTTACGTGAAATCTCTCTGGTATATTGACAGTATTACGACAGAAACAGAATTCTAACATTTGGAGATCTCTCTGTTGAACAAAAGCAAATCTACAAACACGAATATACCAACTAGAGAGGTAAAATTTACCTGCTCTCTTTTAGTACCCTCAAGCATTCCCTCTGTAATCATACCTCGAGATCAGCTGTTGCTTTCGTAAGCAGAACCTGCAGATTGCGCAAAAAAACTAGGAGGGTAGTTTTTTATTCATAAATTCTACTTTTTTATCAAGCTAGATTGTTTCTCACGGTGCTTGAAAGGTGTCCTCGACCTCTGTGTCAGCAGACATATTTTGTCTGGCCCGTTAGTCAGGTTTTTCTTTACTAAGGGGGGAAGAATTAGAACGTTTGTAAGAGGGTGGGATTTCTTTAATACAGACTCCCCTATCTAAAACTTAGTCTATTGTTGAAGCAAAATGCTGGATATTTAAAAATAGCTTTTAATATGCACTTGAACAACGGTTGAAATAGTTCAGAATGAATTGCAATAGCCCTAAAGTCAGCGTCATGCCTGGAGTGAAAACCTTTCAACAGCAGATACATAGCAGCTACTTTATTCTGCTAAACATTTTTTTCATAACCAAATTAACCTATGCTTAGTTCCTACATTATTTTTTTCTTCTTTTTTTTAGAGAAAAATAATGAAAAATGTGTTTCAATAAATATTTTGAATACTTATCCATCTGAGCTTTTACTAAAAAATAATATTCCAATATTCACTACTAATGTTGTATGCTATTACATATATTTCATCATTAGCATTATTAACTTCACGGTATAGGCCTTCTCGCCTATTCCGGTTCTTTATTCCACCGCCTTCTTGTTCTTCCTTGGAATCTCTTGCCTGCAGGTGCATATTTCCAGGCTCTTTTCGATATTCGGTTCTCTTACATTTTATCAAGATGTTGAATCAATTTTTTTCCAAGTTTTAACTGTATCTAGGAGTGGTGTAATTTGCAATTCCTTACGTATATCTTACGTCTGAAGCAATGACGTTACCCTTAGACTATAGCTTATAATTTTTTAGCTAATGCCCGGCGTACGCTGCTATGCCTAAATAAATGATATCTATCCATCCACCCATAGTAATTCTGCCCGAGGGCAGATCTTTCACTCCAATCGTAGAATTTTGTTGCTATGCTTTGCAGCTTTACTAGCGATATATAGGTGTGGTAGCTTCCCGCTGCTTTCCACACCGGTGAAGGATGATGATGGCCGGATGATTTTCGGGGAACGTTGGGCCCTAAGCTTCCTGACATTTGTCTTAGAGGAGACAATGCAGCATGCTACCTCGAGACCAAAGCGTCCACCGCTGTGGTCTCGGGGTAGCGTGCTGCCTTGTCACGCAGCGGGCCCGGGTTCGATCCCCGGTCGGGACAGTTTTTCTGGGTGAGGTTTTTATCGGGGTTTTTCCTCACCTGTAAGACAAATGCCAGGAAAACTTTAAGGCCCAAACGGTCCCGAAATCATATGGCCATCGCAATCATCATCATTCATATTCATCTTAGGTTAAGCTTAGGATTAGGGACTCCCCTGGCGCACCATTATCATCATCACCTATCATATCATCGGGGCAACGTAACCCCGCCTTCCAGGCGCCCCAACCTCAGAAGTGGGTTACAAGTACGCCATGCCAGGAGAGAAACCAGGAATGTCGAAAGACAAACATGTGACATTTGAATATATATATATATATATATATGTGTGTGTGTGTTTTTTTAATGTTCGCTTCATGTAAACAGTGAGCTACATGGTCTTTACAGGAAGTCACATATAATAAGAATAGTTAAGTGTCATAGACTGCGATGGGCAGGACATGCGGCACGAATGGGGAATTAAATAGGTGCATGGAAGCTTCTTATAGGAAAACAAGAGGGAAAACGCTCAGGTGGTAGACCAAGAATGAGATGGGAAAATAACATTAACCATGATTTGAAGGAAGTAGATTATACAGGGGATGATTGGAAAACATTAGCTCAGGATAGGGATGTATGGAGAGCTTATGTCCGCACGGCCATGAACCTACGGGTTCGATAATGCCAGTGAGTTAGTTAGTAATCTCATACATCTAACGTTTTTAGAGCATAATAGCAGCTTAACATTCGCCTCCAGGGTCATGGTGTCACCAGAAGTTTTGGGTCAGTTTAAAAATCCTGACCCCACGAGACTCGAACCCTCTACCTCCTGGTTTGCAGCGTATTGCCTTAACTAATTACGCTACAACTTTAGGGAATCTTAATTTGTAGAATGGACAGACACTGAGCCTAATATAACGAGTAGAAGAAAAAAGAAGAAGTAGACCCTTTATTAAACATCCAAATGAAACGTGAAACTGCATCAAAACTCGTTTTGAAGGAAATTTAATCTTCCTTTTGTTTTCCGTTCCTTGTTTCAACATATCATTTAATTTCATTTAATTTACTTTATTTATTTGTGCATTTCATGCATCATTTTCCACTCAATTAAAGTAACTTGTGTTTTGATTCTAGCTTTAACTTAACTAACTTACTGGCATCATAGAACCCAGAGATTCATGGCAGAGCTGATATAAACTCTCCATACTTGCTATCCTGAGCTACTACTGAATTTCACCATAATTATCTGTATAATTTACCTTCCTCAAATTATTCTTAACGTTTTTCTCCCGTCTCGTTCTTCGCTTATCTACTGGGCGCTTTCTCCGTATTTTCTACAAATTTCTCTATCTTTATTTCATTCTTCATTCGTGCCACATACGCTACCCAATGCACTCTAGGAGATCTAACTTTTATTATTACTATAGTCAAAATATTTACGAGTATGTACTAAAAGGTAAGATTGCAACACAGCAGCACATTGAGAAGTTAGACTTATGACTATGTTTTGTTTTGGTTTCACATACAAACAGTTGAATAATATTGTAAGAAGTAAGACTTCTGAATATCTTTTATCTTAGTTTCATGCACAAACAGTTGAATAATGCGTATTAACTGTATTGCAATCTTATATTTCATTTAATATGTATGTTAAATATTATTAATATTTTAATAATAATATTAATAATAATAATAATAATAATAATATTACAACAAGAACTAATCGTCATCTGTGACAAAGAATAAATAATACCAAACTGCATGATCTTTACTAGAAATCAAATGTAATGATTAGAGTCTGATTTTATATAATCTAATATATAAAAATTAATGTTTGTTTGTTTGTTTGTTTGTTCATACTTTATGCGCGGCCATACCGTTGATCCGATTATGATGGGGCTTTTAGCAAAATGTTCAGGAGATTTCCGGGATGAACATAGGCTATAAGAGAGTTGTGATACTCAACTCCTACACCCTTAAAATCGCCCTTTGTTGTGGAAAACGTGAAAAAAGTGGCTCTTTGGACGCTTAAATGGCTTACGGTGCCTAACCCATAAGAAATAAAAAAAAATACACAGAATTGAATATCTCAAAATTATCTACAAAAAAGTCCTCGACAGCATATGTTTATCTCTTACGGATAACTCACAATTACAATTTTTGTCTCATTGATGCCAAGAAGATCGAGACAAGCATAGCAGCACATGGCGGGTATTCTTTTACGGATAACTCATAATAACGAATTTTGTCTTTTAGATTATTTATGCCAAGAAGATCGAGATAAGTAGCTTCCCGGGCAACACCAGGTAATCAGCACGGGAAATCTTAAAATAATTACGATATACATGTATAATTATTTTTCAGTTTACTTATTAAACTAATCATAAGAAGTACATTAATTTTTGTCTTTCAGCTCATTTATGCTAAGAAGATCGGGATGAGTAGATTCACGGTCAACGACGGGTAAACAGCACGGGGTACTTACTTACTCACTGGCACTATCGAACCCGTAGATCCATGGCCGCGCGGACATAAGCTCTCCATACATCCCTATCCTGAGCTAATGTTTTCCAATCATTCCCTGTATAATCTACTTCCCTCAAATCATAGTTAATGTTATTCTCCCATCTCATTCTTGGTCTATCAACTGGGCGTTTTCCCTCTGGCTTCCCTAGAAGAAGCTTCCATGCAAGTCTTTCATTCCCCATGCGTGCAACATGTCCTGCCCATCGTAGTATACGAGACTTAACTGTTATTATATCTGGCTTCCTATAAAGATCATGTAGTTCATTGTTATTTAGTCTTCTCCATTCACCTGTCTGTTCATCTCTCTTTGGTCCAAAAAAATTCCTAAGTACTTTATTCTCAAATACTTGTAATCTCCTTTCCTCCCTTAAAGTAAGCGTCCATAGCACGGGGTATCTAAAAATAATTACGATATAAATTTTTCCATTTACTTATTTAACTAAACAAGGCCACCAATTGTAAATAGAAAGACAAATACTAGTGATAATAAGCAAGGTGTACTATAAGTTAATTAAAGCACATTAATTTTCGTATTTCAGCTCATTTATGTCAAGAAGATCGGGATAAGTAGATTCACGGGCAATGCCAGATAATCAGCACGGGGTAACTAAAAAAAAATAATTTGTAATTATTTTTCCTCTTACTTATTCAACTAAACATAAAAGCACATTAATTTTCTTTTATTTAGGTAGTAAGATATAAAGTAAAGTAAAGTGATCCCACAACAGGCCTCAGCAGGCCTTGGGTTAGTGGGAGGTTAAGGCTCCCACTTTTTCTAGACAATCGGCACTTTATGTCAGCCGGGTTGTCAGCCCTGCGTGACGGCCGCCTTTACCCCCAGAACAAGCGTCTGGTACTCATTTCCATTAGAGGCTAAGTCGACCCCAGGGCCATGGTGCCGCCAGAGGGTTTGGGTCAGTTTAAAAATCCTGACCCCAACGGGACTTGAACCCTCGACCCTCCGGCTTGTAGCTCAGTGCCTTAACCACTACGCTACGGCGTGCCCCAGGTAGTAAGATATAATAATTACAAAAATAACTAATCGTTATCTTAGTCGAAATAGTATATTACGATGCTAGGTTGGGAAGTGGTTTTTATAGAATCGAGGAAAAATGTTTAAAAACCGAGCGATAGGGAGCTTTTTTAATTTCCGAGATTCTGTAAAACACTTCACAAACGTGCGTTGTAGGCCTACATTATTTTTTGCGCGATGGTGTTTTCAAAATAATAAATAATGGTAAAATAATATCTTTGTTGGAAATATTTGCGTTCATTATAAACAATTGACTAACGTTAACAGTGTGGGCAATGTTTATTAGTTGAAATAACAGCAGGCCTTGAGAACAATTATTGATAACATGGCCGCAAGTACGTATTTATTGTTTTATATTGTTTCATAAAAGTTCAGTTCATTTAAAATACAGTGATTTGTTTCGTATAATGTATATTAACACTACCTTTTGGATATTTTTTGTATATATATATATATATATATATATATGTACGTATTATACATAGAGGGCAGTGGTTTTACTTCCCGCACGTGGGTTTAAATGTAATATTACAGTATAGTTATTTAGGTTGGCAACCCCGAAATGTAGGAAGTTGAACTTTCAATCATGGTCGCCTTTGCTGTAAGTACGACAAAACGCACTATCGCGCAAAAGAAATTTATTAAGTCGACGTTTTAATCTCCTTGTGTGAGATCACTTTCAAGACATGGTTGTTTATAAATATATAGTTACCATCACAAGGCAATTTTTATGAACAAATTTAAGATTCCAATTAAATTTACGATTAAAACCAACGACAATGAAATTGCGAAAGTCTTTGCAATACATTACTCCAATCAACAGAAAAGAACAAAATACATAAAGAAACACTCTTCAGTAACAAAAAAGCAGATAAAAATGATCAACACTGAACAACCAAATACAATTCAGTCACCAACTAATGACATATTCACAAAAACATTTACAAAACATGAACTACATATGGCAATAAATCAGATACAAAACAAAAAAACGCCTGGTGATGATAATATCCATGCAGAATTTCTTAAACACATGGGGCAAAATGCCAGATCAACTCTATTGGAACTATATAATGTATCATGGAAAAAATCCACCGTTCCCACTAAATGGAAGAAAGCTATAATTATTCCCATACCTAAAAAAAGACAAAGATCCGACAAACATCGAAAGTTATAGGCCAATCTCTCTCACAAGCATTATTTCAAAAACAATGGAAAGAATGATAAACAACCGATTAAAATGGTACACCGAAGCTCAAAATATATTAGTATTTGAACAAGCTGGATTTAGACAAAATCGTTCAACAAATCAACAAGTTGTGAGTTTAAGTCAACATATCAAAGACAGTCTAGATAAAGGAGAAATAACAGCAGCAGTTTTCATATATCTTAAAAATGCATTTGACTCAATTTGGAAAGAAAAACTCACATTGAAACTAGCTAAATATGGAATAAGGGAAAATATGCTTAGGTGGCTTCAAGACTTCATAGGACAACGATATTGCAGAGTGAAGTATGGAGAAGAAACATCAAAATTCAAACAACTGAGAACTGGTGTCCTACAAGGAGCTGTCCTGAGCAGTACATTATTCAATCTCTTTCTCAACGACATCATATGTGCCATAAAAAATAAGAGGAGTCAATGCTCTTATGTATGCAGATGATCTTGTCATTTGGACGTCTACAAAAAAAAAATCCTCAAATAGATCTGCACTAACAAATAGACTCAACGAAGCATTACATTCCATAGGACAATGGGCAGAAGAAAATGCAATGACATTCAACCTTAATAAAACGACTTACCAAGTATTTTCACTGTGTCATCAAGCCCCAAAATTGAATCTCTTACTGAACAATCAACCAATTTCAGTGTCTCATGATTCTAAATACCTTGGTGTAATTTTTTGATAACAAACTAACCTGGAAAAAACAAATAGACAACATAATCACAAAATCTCAAAAACGCCTTTCTGTACTTAAACGTCTAGCTGGAAGCACTTGGGGTAGTGCGACTTCAACCTTGAACATTACCTATAAAATGTGCATTAAACCAATGATGCTTTACTGTTGCGAACCACTCATCACAGCTTCTTCTCAGCAGCTTATTAAACTACAGAAGCTACAAAATCAAATCCTTCGGCTCATTACAGGTGCAATCAAGACGACTCCAATAGATGCGTTGCTGCTTTTTACACATAACCTAGACATCAAAACAGAAATTGAGATGGCATCCATGAACCTCTATGAAAAATTGATCAGACTCCCAGATGATAATTACTGGTCCAATTATCACAACAATGATAGAAAAATTGAAAACTCAATAAGGCTTTCTGCAACATGCTATAGAGCTACAAAGTAATTATCACCTACAAAATAACCCAGAAAAACTACCTGTACAAGATAACCCTCTAAATCTCTACATCCCTACGCACAGTCTAGACCTCTTAGAAGAAGAACTGATTAAAGCAAACACCAACCCTGAAATACTAAAGATTATGTGCCCTGGAAACAATAGAAACAAAATACCCCTGTTCTAAATGGTTACATATATATACAGATGGCTCTAAGCTCGATCACAATGGACCTGTGGGAGCTGGAATCCATTGCTCACTCTTCTCTCTATAAACTCCACTTGGAACAAATAAAACGGCGTTTGATGGAGAAATAAAGGCAATTCATACTGCACTTTCACAAATCATATGCCGTCAACAAATCAATGACCATATCGTCATTCTTTCTGATTCCAAAGCTGCCATACAAGCAATAACATCATTCAAACCAGCTCAAAGCAAGGAAGTAGTAGATTGCAATAAACTACTTACTGACCTCTATCAAAAACATAAGACAGTAGTATTACAATGGATACCATCTCACTGCGGAATCAATGGAAATGAAATAGCCGATATGCTGGCAAAACGAGGAGCAATGTGTTTACAGCAACCTAATTTAAACACATCTTATCGCTCAGCAATAAACTGTATCAAACAAATGATAAAAAACACATTCTCAACCAATCTTCAGATCCGAATTCAAGAAAAAGAGTGGAAAAACAGCATACACACTACACCAGATGCACCTCGAAAGGAAGCTGTAGCATATTTTCGACTAAACACAGGACATGATTCTCTTGCAGCTCATCTACATCGGATTGGAATCTACAGAAGTCCTCATATTGCCCACTGTGCTCCATGAACACCAACATGCACAGAAACCACCTGCTACAGTGTCAGGCACTTCACTCTGCTACGCTGAAGGATAGATACTGGGAAGCAAGAGCCAAACTTTGTGTTTTGCTATAATGTTCTATTGTATTATTGTATATATTTATTGTATATATTTTTGTTTACTCATAATTATGGACAATGACTTCTGTCAAGTCCCCTGCATTTGTATAAATAAATTTACGATTAAAAATATTTTAACAAGGAAACATATGTTTGACACCACGATTCCTCGTAAAAGTATTTTTAATCATAAATTGGAATTTTAAATTTATTCATATAAAAATGTCTTGGTGATGGTAACTTTGTATTATAAACAACCATGTCTTTAAAATGATCTCGCACAAGGAAATTGAAACGTTCACTTAATAAATTACTTTTCTAGCATTAACGTTAATGCCTATAAACAATTATAATATTTTTTAACGAATACTTTAATTGCTAATTCTTGTAACTAATAAACTAACCGAAACTATTGCACCTGGAGCTTCGTTGCCTCATAGTTATAAGCTCTCCACATATCCCTATCTTGAGCTAATGTTTTCCAATCATCTCTTCTATAATTCACCTCCTAAAATTATGTTTAATTTTTTTTATATCTCCCTCCATGGTATCTTTACCTTGTCGTGGTGGAGTGGCTTGCATGCTTAAATGATCCCGAGAGCTATGCCGGCGGTAGTATTGCTGCCGATAGGGTTACCCATGCCGGACTGGTCGAAAGTGATAAGCCAGAGAAAAAAGTACCTTGGTCGAAAGAGTGACGATCTTTCACCGTAAAAATACAACCGTCAAGAAATGCGGACATGGGTTACACTGGGGGAGTGGGTAAAATTATTTTTCTACCTCATTCGTGGCCTACCTACTGGGCGCTTTCTCTCTTGTTTTCCTCTTTCATTCTCCATTTATGCCACATGTCCTGCACATCGCAATCAACGAAACTTAACCCATAAAGTTTATGGATTTCCATAAAGATAATGTCATTGTTTAGTAGTGTTTACCATTCATCTATCTGTTCGCCTTTCTTTGATCAAAAAACAATCCTAAGAAACTTATTCTAAATTAGAATAAATGTTATTCACAAATTAATTTTTGTACAACAATATTGATATCCGAATGAGCTCGTGCTCGGGTGCAGAAATAATACACATAGAATATAAAGCTTTTTTTATATTCCTACTTTTTTCTCCTTCCATCATGTTCGCAATCATATAGCCTAATATAATCTAATCAACCGAGCGAAAACCATGTTCACATTTCTTGTTGGTTATATTTTTATTGCAAAAGATCATCGTTATTTCGACTAAGGTACTTTTATTCAGGAATGAGGTGCACAAGCAAATTAAACATAGGCTCAATTCTGGAAATGCGTGTTATTATGCATTACAGAGACTCTTGACTTCTCAACTCCTTTCAAAAAAACGTTAAACTGAAAATATATAAAACTATTATTCTACCAGTTATATTATATGCATAGGAAACATGGACTCTTACTTAAAGGGAGGAAAGGAGATTACGAGTATTTGAGAATAAAGTTCTTAGGCACATTTTTGGACCAAAGAGAGATGAACAGACAGGTGAATGAAGACTGCATTACATGGTATTTATAGGAAGCCTGATATAATGAGAGTTTCGTAGACTGCAATGGGCAGGGCATGTGGCACGAATGGGGAATGAAAG
>JASPKZ010007426.1:0-137500 GCA_030220185.1 Diploptera punctata | reverse complement strand
CTCCTACTACCCCAAGGGTCTCCTGAGCCCTGTAGTCGGATCACTTTTATATGTAAGCCTATATATTTGCAGATTAAACAATGTTTGACATCTTCCTGTGCCCAATTAATCTACTGTCATTCTGCTCCACACCTCTCTGTCATTCCAATCTCCATCGTCCAATCCTTTTCCCTCATGCTGCTCAAAACACCATCAATCCACGTTAATTTAGGCCGACCTCCTCTTCTTCTACCAAGTGCTACCCATTCTAGTATTCTCCTTGGGAATCTATCTTCTGCCATTCTTTTTACATGACCATAACGTTTTACTGTAAATGTTTGTTTTTATGATATCCACAATTGAAGTTTGAACATTAATATTTTGTTTAATTACGCTGTTTCTTACTTGATGTCTTATACAAATTCCAGCTGAACGCCTCCAAGAATTCATTTCTGCAAAATTTAATTTATTTATTGTTCTTGATTTTAATTCCCATATATATATATATATATATATATATATATATATATATATATATGTCCCGCGCCGTAGCCGAGTGATTAAGGCAAAAGGCTTTGGCGAAGAAGCACAGGACTTACGCTGGTTCGAGTCTCCATGGTAAACGAAATGCTTTCATGGAATTTCGGCCAGTGTGGGACCGGTGCCCAGGCAGCATCGTGAGGATTTTGAATAGCAACAATTAGTAGCGGCTCCAGGTTAAGAAAACCAGGTATAACGGCTGGGAACTCGACATGCTGACAACATGTTGCCCCTACATTGGCAGTGTCATCGTCTACCTCGGTGATTAATACGTGTAGATGTGAGGCCATCAGCAGGCTAGTAGCCAAGGGCCTTAAAAGCGCCATAGAGTTTGTTATTATATACGCGCGCGCGCACGCACACACACACACACCCACATACACACACACACACACACACACAGAGTGATACATTACATAGTAATGCATTGAAATGTCTTGACTTCGGTCGGAAGACAGGCTAAAGATGTCCAGCCTCTGATTCTTGTACCACACTTTGTCCACATTTCTTATTTTTAAATTTTAAACTCGCTTCCATTCACTATCGTCCCATCATTATTTAAACACAAACTAGATAAATAATTAAACTCTAGTAACATCAAACAAATCATTAATCTTAATCCTTTATTGTCTTTCTCCTACCCTTCTCTGGAATTCCCTTCAGTTTTAAATCAAGTATTTCCTCAATCAAGAACAGTTAAGAAAATAAGCATATTAAACACTTTTTTTAGAGAATATAACATACGAATAATCAAGTGATAGAGCTTTCTTTTTATTTTCTATATCTTGTACTTTCTATTTTCGAAGCATATTTTGTGTTGAATCAAGATTTAAGGTTATACATTTTTATATATTTTAAGAATATATTTCAGCTCTATATTGTATATTATGTGTTATCCATTTTATTATAGTTAATTTATAATTGTTAATATCTGTATGATATAATCCTGGCGAAGTTGAAGAGTAGACTTTATGACCTTTTCTTCACCAGGGAAAATATAATTATTATTATTATTATTATTATTATTATTATTATTATTATTATTATTATTATTATTATTATTATTATTATTATTATTATTATTATTATTATTATTATTATTATTATTATTATTATTATTATTATTATTATTATTAGGGGGACTAAAAGAGGAATATGGAAACGTCTTGTAGGAAAACCACAGAGAAAACGCCTAATAGGTAGGAGAGGTATGAGGTGAGAGAATAAATTAACCATGATTAGACGGAGGTGAATTGGACGATGTTATGCATCAACCGGCTAAGTGTATTTTTTAAAATAATGATATTTTGATGTTATTTGTTGCACTGGCTTATGTAGTAAGTGTACGCATACTTTTAGCGCCAAACCTTTAAAAAGTATAGCCTTATTATTAAAACATTGTAAACGCCATCAGACCTATCAGAGATTCTATGTTTTGCAACAAACGGCTATGAAACTAGATCTTCATAAATGCTAATCTTTAATTTGTATCATGCAGCTACGCGCCAAATATTCCCGCTCTTAAGATTGTTGATGCATAACTGTCAAACAAAGAAAATAACTTGCAAAATCCAGTTACAATAAATAGTGAAGATTGCCTTTAAGTTTAAACGTGTTCTTCTCGAAACTTACATAACGGCGCATAGCCGGTTGATACATAACACCGTCCAATTAAACAGGGATGATTGGAAAATATCAGCTCAGGATAAGGATATATAGAGAGAGTTTCAGTCCGCGTGATCGTAAACATTCGGGTTCGATGGTTTCAGCAGTTATTATTATTATTATTATTATTATTATTATTATTATTATTATTATTATTATTATTATTATTATTATTATTAATGCAAGAAGAAAGGTTACCCAGGAAAACATTAGAATGGTGTCCATCTGGAAGAAGAAGGAAAGGAAGACCTCGAAACACATGGATGCAAGAAATAAGAACTGGAATGAGAGCAAGAGGACTGGAGGATATGGAGTGGATGGATAGAGGCGAGTGGAGAAGAAAAATAAAACTTTAGACACAGAAATATGTGTAAACATTAAAATTCTGTATATAAATAAAATTATTATTATTATTATTATTATTATTATTATTATTATTATTATTATTATCATGTTTATTTTCTACAGTACCTCTAACTCATAACAAAAAAATTGACAATTTTCTTCATCTGGCCCCAATAGGTCTAATACATTTCTGCTTCTATTCATTCAAAAACACAATCCTCTGAAACATCACAATGACTTTTAGAGACAATGTACGTACATAAAATGTAACATATTCAGACAGAACAATTTACGAATCACGATCACAAAAAAACAACACAAAGCTCTTCAAATTCAGCATGAAAAAAATCATGTTATTTTCCATTTCACTTATAAATAGAATTATGTTAGGTACAAGTATATACGTATGAACTACTCCGTAAAAGGCTGCGAAAAGAGCTTCGATTTTTCACATACAATAAAAATTCTGATTGAGACTTATTTTATTTTTCCAAAGTGTACTGAAATCACTTATTTCTTTTTTTTTTTATTGTACTTGCCTTATTTCAGTACTTTACAATATTATAAAATGGCAGACAAATGGAAACGTTACTGTAACACAACTTTCATGTGATGTAACTTCTTCACATCAATAAATCACAGTAAACTTAATTAATAATCTATATGTAAACTATCAACGGAACTGAACAGAAAACTAGCTAGCTAACTCACTGGCACTCATCGAATCCGTAGGTTCATAGCCGCGCGGACATAAGCTCTCCATGCATCCATATCGTGAGCTAATGTTTTCCAATCATCTCCTGTATAATCTACTTCCCTCAAATCATGGGTAATGTTATTCTAACACCTCGTTCATGGTCTACCAACTGGGCGTTTTCCCTCTGTATTCCTACAAGAATCTTCCATGTCCCTATTTGGTTTTATGCCTAGAATTCAAAATTCAGTTTCAACTTTTATATTTTAGGGAGAGTTTGATGTTATATTGTGTAATCGTAAGTTAGTTTCTATGGACTTTTGTTTCTAAAATTGTCATTTAATTGTTCCATTTATCTTATTATATCTCTATATCAATTTTTGTTTCAGAAATTAAGTGTCCAAGGTAATTAAAATTCGGAATCTTATTAATAATATTTCCATCAAATTCCATTTTAATTTCATTAATTATTTCTGAACATTGTCATGATTTTTGTCTTTGTGAAATCACAAATTAATTTATCATGATTTATTCATATTGGAGATTGTCAGTTAATGACAAATGAGGGAAAATTTGGGGAACTGGTTGAATTCAAATATCTAGGAACAATAATCACAAATAGGAATGAGATGCACAAAGAAATTAAACATAGGCTCAATTCTGGAGATGCGTGCTATTATGCATTGCAGGGACTCTTGTCGTCCCTACTTCTTTCAAAAAACGTTAAACTAAAAATATATAAAACTATTATTCTATCAGTTATATTATATGAATGCAAAAAATGGACTCTTACTTTAAGGGAGGAAAGGAGATTACGAGTATTTGAGAAAAAAGTTCTTAGGAAAAATTTTGGACCAAAGGAGATGAAGAGACGGGTGAATGGAGAAGACTGCATAACAGTGAGATACATTATCTTTTTATATAAGATATAATAAGAGTAGTTAAGTCACGTAGAGTGTGACGGGCAGGGCATGTGGCTAGAATGGGGAATGAAAGGCATGCAGGGAAGCTTCCTGTAGGAAAACCAGAGGGAAAACTTCCAGTTGGTAGGCCAAGAATGAGGTAGGAGAGTAACATTAACTGTGATTTGAGGGATGTAGATTATACAGGGAATGATTGCAAAACATTAGCTCAGGATAGGCATGTATGGAGAGCTTATGTCCGCGCGACCTTGAAACTACTGGTTCGATGATAGTGCCAGTAAGTTATTAGTTAGTTAGCTAGTGAATACTATCGTAATAATGATTTTTTCTCAATTTTATAAGACCGATAATATATATAGTATTGTATAAAAATATAGAAGTAATTTGGACACCACTGGTTAAAACTATTTATGGAAAAGAAAACTGTTCTTACTTACAGTTGGAAAAAAATGTACAAATGAAGAAATAATAATCTAGAGATATCGTTAATTTTTATCTGAGAAACGCAACTTAAAATTCAAGAATAATTCTATACCGTGCTTTAGCAATTAGTTTTCAGCTTGCTGGAGTCATCTGAAATTTAAATGAATTTGCAATACAGTTACTAATTGTTCGTTTAAAGGCTGAGCACTCTCCTATTCATTTATAGGATGTAACAAAATTCAGTGTCTAAAATGTTCTGACATTCGGACTTAGATAACTGGACAAAAAAATTAATATTATACAGCTAAATAGATAAATATGATGAAAGTTAAAAATTAAATTGTATCTGTTGGTAGGTGCCGTCGTCCTCAACTTTGTTACTATATTGTATATAAAATTAATTGGAGCGCTTTCGGAAGTTACCTTCCATCTTCTGCAGGTTGAGTTTCCACTACTTGTTGTTGTGTACGGTGATGTATACTCCAACTGTTTGTAGCAGCAACTGACTTGTTTGTTGGAGTATACATCACCGTACACAACAAGTAGTGAACTCAACCTGCAGAAGATGGAAGTAACTTCCGAAAGCGCTCCAGTTAATTTTATATACAATATATTAACAAAGTTGAGGACGACGGCACCTACCAACAGGTACAATTTAATTTTTAACTTTCATCATATGACTTCACCTCAACGGAATTTGATATGAATTTCACTAGTATTAAATAGATAAAGTTCTGCCTGAACCGGGATGGGATCCATCTTCACACGCTGATGCTCCCATCACTTAAAGTACTGAGGTAATCCAGGAATAGCTTGTCTCAGTACATTAATTTCAATACAGGGTGCAGTATTAGTCAGAGGGCACCCGGTACTAATTTCCTTGCAGTTTGGTTTAAAAAATATGCAACATACAAAAATCATTTTTCAGCTTATTCTTAAGTTATGTGCCTGAAAATTATGTCACTAATTAAACAAGTCTTCCTGAACATAATGACACTCTGGTTTACTTTGTAGACATATTTCTTCATGAGTAATTTAAAATACAAAAAAAAAAATGAAAATAAAAAATCAAAATTCTTAAAAGTATTGTCTAGGTACAATTTTCTCAAAAACCACTTATCCAATTGTTTCCAAAATTTAGTATGTTATTGTCCATAGTTCATTTGACAATAATAAGGTTTGCTTGTGTTCAGATATAGATTGTGAATTATTTTTAAAAATCCAAACACCAAAATTATTTTTGTTTTTAAAATTTGCATACTTTTTGTCATTGAGGGAATCCTCTAATGAGGAAAGTTGCATATAATAAAAAAAATTCATACACTACGTATTAATAGCGTAAAGATAAATTTACCTTATTATTATAGAGCTCTTTAAACTGCATATCTATGCCAAAAAGTATTCTCCTATCGGCCTATTTCATAGTTTCAGAGAAAAATGAACCAAAATATGAAAAAGTTACTGGAAAATACAAAGAAAAAGCAAAAAAAATGCACATTAACAGAACACAGAGACAGCACTTTTTAAAAATGAATTTTTATGGGTTTAAATTTCCAAAATCGACAAAATAATATTACACATCGATAAAATAGACCTTCCTGGATTTTTTAAGCAAAAAAAAAAAAAATCCAAATAAGTAGTGGGTACCCTTAACCGATAATGCCAATATATTATTTTCCGTAGCTTACATCTATTCAAAGAACAACTACCGCAATCGTTCCCTAGTTAGCAAATTACCTCAAGCTGTAGTGTTTGAGATTATATTCTGAGGGTCCCGTATTCAAACCCCGGTTTCAACCAATCTGATATGTTTTCCCTTGTAACCATGTGCATTGGTTAACTGACATGTCGCACCCTGAATTGCGTTTGTAATTAGCTGATATGACGCTGAATAAATACCATAATGTCTTGATACAAGGGAACTGTCAACCATTACATACCGATATCTAGCTAGAAATTTCTTCCAGAGAAGCATTGTGAGGTACCAAGGACGTATCCAAATTATCTGCCGTTTTAACTGCAAGGCATTAAAATTCAGCATCAAATATTTCATTTAAACTATAGGGAAGTAACAGAACTCCTAACTTGATTGAATGGATAAGCCTCACTACCTGCCGTCCGCGCCGCACCCACTTCACTCTACTCCGTTCTAAGTAAAGCAGGGAGTCTATTGCTATGCACAGTGGGTTGCCATTGCTGGATTATGGTTTCAATGCCTGTTTTATTTGTACACTTAAATTTTAGTAAGTTAATAGTCATATTCGACATATTTTTACTATTTGATGAAGTGAAAAATTGTAAGATGTAATTTATTTTTTCCGTATTGATTTAAGTTCGTAAATGTCTTAGAATTACACACCGTATTTTGTTTTCTGTAAATTGATAAAGGCTACTTTTCTCTCTCTATTTTGTTGAATTTACAGTATGTACTTCACTCGTCCCTCCAGCGAGAAAATGTTTGTTTAATATTTCGCGACGATCAGACTGTTATTGAATATTGTTGAAGTCGGATATGTGTGTAATATAGTTAACGAAAAAATCCCTAAAGTGAAGCAAAGTGTCGAGGTAAAATTAAAATAGTTTTTGTCTCAAAATGGCGAAAAAGAGAGAAAATACCATTTTCTAAACTGGTGTGACGTAAGTGCAACAGCAGAGAAATCATTTAAACGTTCATCAACATGCGACAACAGAAAAATATAAACATGGTGTAAAACGAATTGGAAACGTTTTTATTTTACAACTGTAATTACTGCCAAATTCTAACATGGTTAGGTCACATATACATATACATATTGGAGAATTCGAAGAAATGAAGAAATAAATAGAATTGTCAAAAACATAATTAACTTATATTAAAGCACAAAGGTTAAGCTGGATTGGACACACATGTATAGAATGGGTGATGAAGGGGTAGTAAAAAATCTACAAATGGAAGTCATTAATCCTTAAATATATTGTAAGACCCAAAAAGAGATGGGAAGATGATGTAGTAAATTATATAAAACTGATGAATATAAACAATTGGAACAAATGTGTCCACCAGAATAGAAAAGCGTGGAAATAACTTGTTGAGGTGGCCAAAGCTTTCTCCAATTGCAGCTATAGCGCCTTATTAAGAAGAATAAATTAATTAAATACGATGTGTATATATATTGCATTTAAATGCATAATTTTGTAAATTTTTGGTTAAACTACACTTTTTTTTTTTTTGCGTGATAGTGCGTTTTGTCGTTCTTACAGCAATGGCGACCATGATTGAAAGTTCAACTTACTACATTTCGGGGTTGCCAACTTAAATAACTATACTGTAATAAAATAATCATACCGTAATATTACATATTACAAAACGCGTGTGGGAAGTAAAATCACTGACCTTTATGTATATACTACGTACAATGCATATACAAAAAATATCCAAAAGGTAGTATTAATATACATTATACGAAACAAATCACTGCATTTTAAATGAACTGAACTTTATTTGAAACGATATAAAACAATAAATACGTACTTGCCGCCATTTTGCCACTAAATAGTTTCACGGCCTCCTGTAGTTTCAACTAATAAAAACTGCCCACACTGTTAACCTCAGTCAGTTGTTTATAATGAACGCAAATATTTCCAACAAAGATATTATTTTACTACTATTTATTATTTTAAAAACACCATCGCGCAAAA
This sequence comes from Diploptera punctata, assembly GCA_030220185.1. Taxonomy (NCBI): domain Eukaryota; kingdom Metazoa; phylum Arthropoda; class Insecta; order Blattodea; family Blaberidae; genus Diploptera; species Diploptera punctata. The sequence continues at coordinate 129,253 of JASPKZ010007426.1, read as the reverse complement.
AATAATGTACAACGCACGTTTGTGAAGTGTTTTACAGAATCTTGGAAATTAAAAACCTCGCTTCTGTAAAAACATTTTCCCAACCTCGCATCGTAATATACTATTTATGTATATTTTGGTAATAAAAATCCTTGCCCTAATTATCAGTGTACGCAAGTTGCTAGAACTTGTGAAGTAAACCGGCCTTCTGCTTACTCTGACGTAATACCCACTCCTCGGAATCCAGTACAGCGAGCATTCCATTTCCCGCAGGTAAGACAGATGATATTATCCTAGACAGAGGGATCGGGTAATAAATTCCGAACACTAATGGTTATGATGGCCGGATTATGTTCGGGAACTATGTGGCCTTAAAATTGCTTTAAACATTTGTGATATAGATGAGTAAAATTTCCGAAATAGTATCAATGTTGGGGGATTCTATTGCCACCCTGTCATATACATAAATTCAATTAAATAAAACGGAAAAAGTTAAGTTATGAAGCAATAAACTGAAAATGATATATTTATTTTCAGTTTTCAATCCTTCAACAAGTGTTTATAATCTATCATTAAACTGAATTAGAACTTTCTCAGGATTAATATTAATTCCTTCAACATTTTGATTAATTTCGTCACGAAAATTTTTCCTATGAAATATAATTTTACACAATTAGGCCTACATACATACATATTGTTCTGGCCAAGAGCAGATATTTCACTGCAAACTCAAAATCCTCCACTCTTTCCTTAACTCAACCTTCCTTTTTGTATCCGCATACATAATTTTACACAATTACATACATACATATTGTTCTGGCCAAGAGCAGGTCTTTCACTGCAAACTCAGAATCCTCCACTCTTTCCTTAACTCAGCCTTCCTTTTTGCATCCGCATACAAACCATTTATTTTAATATTGTCCATCATTTGATGTATTTTTCTGCTTCTAACCTTCTTTCCGTTGACAATTCCTTCAAGGGCATGCGTCAGCAGGCAGTTTCTTCTTAGCCAGTGCCAATCAAATTTCTTTTCCTCCTCTCTATGAGTTCCAGCGTTGTTCTTCTACATCCACTCTGTCTAGCACATCTTTATTTTTATGTCAATTTTATACGCTCCATCCTTCTCTATATGTATATCTTCAAAGCTTCCAGTCTCTTTCATCATGCCGTCGTAATATAATTTTACACAATTAAACACACAATTTATTGTTACAATATGTGAATAATGACCTGACAGAAATATATGTGTTTATTTTTCAAGAAAATGTGAGAAATAACTTGAAATGAAATGGGAAATTGAGTTCTAAATAACCAAAAATTGCCATATTTGCAATGTAAAAATCTATTAATCATTGCTCAGACACAGTAGCCAATTTATCATAAGTAATGCCACGAGTGACTTCCAAATTATCATAAATTCACGACTCACGAAGTGAGGAGTAAATTTATCTAGAGAATTTGGAAATCAAGAGTGGTATTTGTTAGGACTATTTAACGAATAAAATTAAGCTGTTTACTCACAAATCATTATTTAAATATAGTTATTTTAAAATATTTATATATGTGATGTAAACGGCGATGTTTGAAAACAAATGAGAAACGATTAGTATGCTTCATTTGCTTCTTTTGTTCGTCACTGCAACCAGATCATATTATTTATTGACAAAGGAACGCAATATTGTAAGAATGCACTCTAGTGGAGAAAAAATGAAATACATCAAACTGTATATTAATTCATTTCTGGTCAAATTCTGATGTCCTATGATGTAAATATGACATATATATTTTTCTGGGAAAAAATGCATTTAAGAAAGCGCAAACAGTGGTTTCTTTTTCTGGTGGTATAATAAATTGCTACTAATGGTTTTATATTAATTCCCGCATGCGGTATGTGTGGACATTCATGCACTATAGGCTATATACAATCTGGTAGCCGTATTTCTTGCGGAGTCAGTCACTGCAAAATATGCTATGACCTATTCAGAATGTTAAGAAGGACGTAGGTGCTTTCTTTATTATGATAAACTTTAGTTGGTAAATTCTAGGTGAAACGCGACTGTGATTGGTTGTAAATCAAACATAATTGTAATGTGATTGGTCATTGACTCCCATTTGGGGCACGAGTTAAATAGTCACCAAAACGTGCTAACAAATAAGTGAACGCTAAACTAATGGGCACTAAATCACCCATTTACTCACTCTGACTTACCCAAACTAACGCTAACTTGCCTATCTAACATTAACTTCTCCATTTTCTCACCCTCATTTGCACACTAATGTATGTGGACACAGAATAGAATCCCCTTAAGCCTATATGTCAGTAAACATGTTGGAAATTGGCTCTAGCGGGAACGTGTGTTATCACATTAGCCAATATGACGCTAGCAGTCACTAGTTCGTCGATCGAGTATTCTTAGGTAGCACAGTGATATAGAATAGCCGAAGGTTGAATTTAAAACCCATTTTCAGTATTCAAGAGATAATTAAAACATGATTTGCCAAGTGGGGATTGAACCTGAGCCCTCCTGAATCAAATGGAGGCTAAGGTCACAGCTGCAGCGGTGGAATAATTTCGTAATATGATGAAAATGAAAGTAAAACCAAATTTGCAGGTAGAGTATGTGTGTACAAGTGAGATTCCAATTCATATATCAGCGTCATCTAAACAGTCACAACTGTAATCAATAATGCTCCACTCGTCACTGCACATGTCAAACTTCATCCCACTTTATTTATGTTATTATGCTAGCATTTACATGCATCATATATTTATTTAAAAAAATATAAAATATAAATGTGGTTAAAGACTAAACATAACATTTAAAACAATACAATTTGTACCTGTTATGACAGTCTCCTCAACAAATTATATTTGTATAAAATGTTCAGCTCCTCTCCATGGTATCTTTACCTTGTGATGGAGAGACTTGCGTGCTTAAATGATCCCGAGAGCTATGTCGGCGGTAGCATTGCTGTCGATAGGGTTAACCATGCCGGCTGGTCGAAGGTGATAAGCCAAACGAAACAAATAGCTACCTTGGTCGAAAGAATGACTATCTTTCACCGTAAAAATACAACTGTCAAGAAATGCGAACATGGGTTCCACTGGGTTAAAATTTTCTGAAAAGGCGGGTGAATGAAGTAGATTTCATAACAGTGAAATACATGGTCTTTACAGGAAGCCAGATATAATAAGAACAGTTAAGTCTCATAGACTGCGATGGGCAGGGCATATGGCACGAACGTGGAATGAAAGGCATGCATAGAAGCTTCTTGTAGAAAAACCAGAGGGAAAACGATCAGTTGGTAGACCAAGAACTGGGTGGGAGAATAACGTTAACTATGATTTGAGGGAAGTAGATTATACAGGAAATGATTGGAAAACGTTAACTCGGGATAGGTATGTATGGAGAGCTTATGTCCGCGCGGCCATGAACCTACGGGTTGATAGTGTCAGTGAGTTAGTTAGTTAGTCAGTTATAAAATATTCAACTAGGCCTTTTGGAACTGGTTCCTTTTTAAACGCTGTTCATTGGTTACTGGTTGTTTTTAACGAATATATTGTATAGGGGGTTGATTTGGTAGGGCGTGTTCTCTTTCAAGCAGTTATCGTTTCTTGTTTGCTTCATAATTTCTACTTATTGTAATATGTTTATTTTCCGGTTATTATTTTCTCTATGCATTATTGAGGGGGTATTTTCTGTTGTGTTGAACTGATGACCTGTGTTTGTAACATGCTTAGCGAAACTTGATTTGTCTCCATTCAATATAATAGAAAACATCCTCTCAATAACGCGTAGAGAAAATATTAACCAGAAAATAAACATCTTAGAATAAATGTAAATTATGAATCAAACAAGAACTATCAGATCAACCCACTATACAATATATTCTTTAAAAACAACCAGTACCCAATTAAGAGCTTTGAAAATGGAACCGGTTCCGAAAGCCTTGCTGAATATTTTATACAAATATAATTTGTTGAGGACGACTGCCACAACAGGTACAAATTGTATTGTTTTGAATGTTTAACAATAACCTCATCGGTGCAAAATGTTTACTAAAAGTACTAAAACGTAAATGTAACTAATACATTTCATGATAAAATCCCGTTGAGGTGTTAGCTGGAGAATATAAAAAATGTTATATTATAAAATTGTGTAACTTGTTTTGCAGTCTCCTCAACTCTTAAAATAATTAAAACATTGTAAGCCTTTCGGGAACAGTCTCATCCTCAGCAGAAGGTTGTTCGCTACTATTCAGGTGAATAATAGCCACATAGTAGCGAACAACCTTCTACTGTGGATGCGACTGGTCCCGAAAGGCCTACAACGTTTTTATTATTTTAACGGTTGAGGGGACTGCAAAACAAGGTACAGTAAACTCGTGTTATTTTGTCCCTTGCGACGATGGAAAAATGTTATTTTTTCTATTAATGATTAAAATAAATCACACATGCAAAACAGTCTTCTCGATAATACAGGGTGCGGCATAAGTCAGTTAACTACTGCACATGTTGCAAGGAAAAAATCAGATTGGTTGAAACTGGGGTTTGAATACGGGATTATCAAAATATAATATCAAACAGTACTGCTTGATGTAATTTGCTAACTAGGGAACAGTTTCGGTAGTTATTTTTATAGATGTTGTAACAGAAAATATATAAGTTATTTGCATTTTCGGTTAACTGACTTACACTCTGTATATTGTTTTTTTTTAATAACGTCAGGAGGTCCTGATTGTAAATCCCATGGGAAGTAACTTATTGGCCAGTTCTCGACTTTTTTACACGCTTTATATTAGCTTGACCTGTATCTATCTACGTAACGGAATCTTTCAACGCGATTTTCACCCACTTAAAATCATTAGATCGACTTGAGACTTTGTATACTTGTAAAAGACCCGTGACAATACAATAATTTCTTATTTTGTTTCTAAAATCATGGCCAGAATCATCAGAAAATCAAAAAAAGTGTATTTGTATCTATGTAACGGAATTTTTGAACACGATTTTCACCCACTTAGAAACATTGGATCGACTTGAAACTTTGTATACGTGTAAAGGGACCGTGACAATACAATACTTTCATATTTACTTTCTAAAATCCTGGCCAGATTCATCAGAAAATAAAAAAGTGTCTTTGTATCTATGTAATGGAATCTTTGAACACGATTTTCACCCACTTTGAAACATTGGATCGACTTGAAACTTTGCATACTTCTAAAGGACACACAATAATTTCATATTTTGATTCTAAAATCCTGTCCAGAATCATCAGAAAAAAAAATGAAAACTGGTATAATAGGTTGCGGACTTGTCGACATTTCAGTCAATCGTTGTAAGAGCTTAGTTGGTAGAGCGGTGAACTGTAGAAGTTTATAATTTCAGTAATCCATAGGTCGCCGGTTCAAATACGGCTGGGAGTTTTTTTATAAGAGTATTACTTTTAGCTCATACTACGATAGTATCGAATTTAAAGATATTTACATTTCTAACTTATCCTGAAAATTTTAAAATTAAAACATTAAAAATAAATAATAGTTTTAAAAAACTAAAACAACACGCTTTATTAGAAAACCGAACTAAAATAATGAAATATAATTTTAATTTCCAACACGCTTGGGATAAATAATTTTACCATCAAAAGCATGGGGTGCTTTTTATCAATTAATATATTTGATAATAAACAGATATTGGTAAAAGTAAAGTCTCTAAGAAGAAAATGTAAAAATCATAAAAAGCACCCCACGTTTTTATGGTAAAATTATTTATCCCAAGCGTGTTGGAAATTAAAATTATTTTTCATTATTTTAGTTCGGTTTTCTAATAAAGCGTGTTGTTTTAGTTTCTTAAAACTATTATTTATTTTTTCTCCTTTACACTGTTTTTTTTCTTCTTGTTTCACCTTACTGTTTTACCTTCTTGTCAACTTTATCTTATTCTTACATATAGACACAAAGACAGGACACACCTAGATCCAAGATGGAGATTTAAAATCCCCTACCCTGCCGGGAATCGAACCCGGGTCGCCGGAGTGGAAGGTAGGGACTCTACCGACTACGCCACGGCGACGGACAATTGATTAAATCGCGTAAGAAACTGTTTACCATTCGCTCTAAGGAAAATATCAGTAGAAACACTTGCAATGGTCCATATTGATTATTGTGATACTCTTTTTCATCATCTTCGTCAGTACGAGAATTAGACAATTGTCCGTTCGACTTCATAATGCATCAGTCCAACGTTTTCAAGGCATCATGTCTTCCTTATGCTTGATGATTTCTTGCTAACAATGGATAATACTCTTTTTATAGACTTAAATATTATTTTCACTCAAATACTTCAACGTGTTCATAATTTTTGCGCAGGTTTTATTTGTGGTATTCGCAACTTTCACCATGTTACACCGTCCCTGGAATATTAATATCGTGGTTTCGTCTAAGAGATCGTAGGACTGTCCATTCCCTATCCCTTCTCTATAAAATATTTCTGGTCTCCTATAAAAACCATGTAAATATACAGAGTGTTGCAAAAAAAACACCGACAACGGAGTAGAGGTGGTATATTGAGATACGTTGATAATTTTTAATGCGTTTTTACACAATGAGTAACTAACTTCTCAAGTGTTCCGTTGATGCGTTTTCACACTATGACTAGTTAATTATGTCTCAAGAGTTCCGTTGATGCGTTTTCACACTATGACTAGTTAATCATGTCTCAAGAGTTCCGTTAGTTGGATTTCAAGACTCAGTACTTGGCAATATTATCACAGTCACATCCAAATTTCAAAATTCCACCTCCCATCTCATTGCAGAGCGTACATCAGCGGTGTAGTGATTGGCGCACACGTTCAAATACGCCTGGCCTCGTTTGAATTATTTCTGCAGCAGCGTGGATTCTGGTTAGAAGATCCACACGTGAGTCTATTGGAGTCTGATAAACAGACTGTTTCATGTCGCCCCATAAAAAGTATTCGAGAGGGTTTAGATCAGATAATCTCCGAGGCCATGGGACATGGATACATGATATCCAAATATCTCCTCACATTGGCATGGGAGTGAGCTTGAGCTCCGTCATGTTGCAGCCACATTCCGTTGCGAAGCCACGTATCACAGGTTTCGAACCCATGAGGTGTTGTCATGTAACGAGTCTTCAAATCCGTCGAACTAACACTGATCTTGAGACATAAGTAACTAGTCATAGTGTGAAAACGCATCATTTCCGGACATGGGTACCTTATTAAAAATAATCAACATGTCTCTATATACCACCTCACCTCCGTTGTCGGTATTGTTTGCAACAACCTGTAGGCTATATAACGATGCAGTTTAACAGCTCAGGCATCAATGTCACAATTCAAAACTGGACGTAAAAGGGCCGCTAAATTTCACACAAAGCTCCTTTTTATTCAGGCTAAAAGTTATTTTATGTGTCGTAAATCTACGACTGGAGACAAACGACTATCATTTCCTTCCGAAGAAAACTAAAAAAGAGGTTTTTACGCCCTTTAAAATCCACCGTATCCTGCAGGGTTTGAACCCACGATCATAGAAAACAGAGGTGATCATGGTAACCAATACTTTGCCGGGACAAACATGAAAGTAGAGGAGTAGACTGTATATGATTTCCATTGACTTTGTCGTTACATAATCAAATTGTAGAATTATATTAAATAATGGATTCAAAACTTATTGTTTAATAAATTAATTATAAATTATGAAGATAATTCTGATGTTGGTTGTTGGAAGCAAATGTGTTTGTAACATGAATCGTCAAATTATGGGAATTGCCATGCTGACTGTAATACCTATTGTCCCCTGGTTATTCGTGCTACATCAAGCGTTCAATAGGTTAATTCAATCTGCATTCTCTAATTATTGTTGCTTGCCTGAGAGAGGGCGATGCAATACTTGCTCCATGTTCTGAAAACGCTACAGGACAATAAAAAATACAGGCTCCTCGTTTTATAAAACTAAACTAAAACAGGCCTAGAACCCCTTGGCCTACTAGTCAGCTGCTGGCCTTACATCCACAATATTAATCAGAGGGATGAACGATCCAGGATGTTCAGAAAATTACAAATATTAAATTCCCGACAATTTCCCGGTTTTTTCATAACATAAAAGAACAATTCTAAAGTTTTTTAGTGCTAAATTAAATTAATTCTAGTAGAGCTAATTTTGTACTTTTTAAAAGTATTTGTAAGTAATAAAAACAAATAATTTATTTTTATGGTAAGGTCTAAAATAAGAATATCAATTTTTTTTATTTGACCATTAACTATGTTACGATAAAACATTACAAACATTCTCACGTTAAAATTACTTGATTCATATTACACACACACACACACACACACACACACACACACACACACACACACCCACACACACACACACACACACACACACATATATATATATATATATAGATATTATAATATATTTATAATATCTATATATACAAGCGTTACTGCTATAAAGTAAATATTCTCTTTAATAATTTGCTTAACTGTTACGTTAGCCGCTAAATGGCAGTTGAATGATATTTCCGCTACCTCTTGTGTGAATTGAGAATACTACATGTATAAGAAAATTGTATGTTTGTCTTGGAATACTTGGGTAGCTCAGTTGGTTAGAGCGCTAAAGGTACAGACTTTAGAGACTCGAGTTCAAATCCCGACTCAAGCATTCTTTTTTCTTTTCATATATATATATATATATATATATATATATATATATATATAATCCATCCATAGTAATTCTGCCCGAGGGAAAGTCTTTCACTGCAATCATAGCATTTTCATGCTATGCTTTGCAGCTTTACTAGGGAATTGTAGGTGTGGTAGCTTCCCGTTGCTTTCCACACCGGTGAAGGATGATAATAAGGTTGTTGATGATGGCCGGATGATTTTCGGGGACCGCTGGGCCCGAAGCTTCCTGACATTTGTCTTACAGGTGAGGAAAAACCCCGAAAAAACCTCACCCAGGAGCCTGTCCCGACCGGGAATAGAACCCGGGCCCGCTGCGTGACAAGGAAGTGTGTTGTGTGTGTGTATATATATCTCGAGGTAGCGTGCCCGGGTCCGATCAGGAAAACTTTAAGGCCCAAACGGTCCCCGAAATCATATGGCACCACACCTACAATTCCCTAGTAAAGCTGCAAGCATAGCATGAAAATGCAGTGAAAGTCCGAAAGGGCAGAATTACTATGGATGGATGGATGGATGGATGGATGTATATATATATATATATATATATATATATATACAGTGAGATCAGTTTAGTAGTGGAAGGCAGACGCGGGGTTTGTGCTGTGCGATAACGAAGGCATACACGTGCAGGCACGGGACCTGAAATGTGCGCTGACTCAGCAGTTTACGAGTTCACGGCCACATCAGATAGTGTACCTCGAGTAGATAAGGTGCTTCATTACTTTTCCTTGCGTACTGAATGACGTGTGTATAATGTAAACTGAATGGCATGTGTACAAGTTATTTCAATTTTAAAATTTGTATCTTATAAAACATAAGTGTAAAGTGAATCACTTGCATATGAGTGTAAACTGTATAATGACTAATAAATTTTCTACTGAACAACGTGTATTTATTTATGAACAATATTTACTGACTCAGTCTGCCAGCTAAGTACGAAGACGTTTCTAAACACGATTCCCGGGTGTAAAAATTCCATCACGTTCAACAGTCCATAATATGTACAACAAATTTTATAAAGAGGTGTCAAAAATGTATGGACAAGGAAGGTGAACAGTTCCAACACCTGCTTCAATAAAGTTGGTAAGTACGACAATTTGTAAAATACTTACGAAAATGAGTGTGGTTGTATCACCGCGATCCTATGCTATCCGTTCCCCGCCGCATGTGCGTCGGCAGTGTAGGTATAGTGAAATACCCGCGTCTGCCTTCCACTACTAAACTGATCTCACTGTATATATCTAATATATAAAAATTATTGTTTGTTTGTTTATTCGTTCGTACTTAATGCGCGGCCATACCATTGATCCGATTGTGACGGGTTTTTTTGTAAAATGTTCAAGAGATTCCCGGGATGAACATAGGCTATAAGAGAGTAGTGATACTCAACTCCTACACCCTTAAAAATCGTCCTTTGTAGTGGAAAACGTAAAAAAAAAAGTAGCTCTTTGGACACTTAAATGGCTTACGCTGCCTAAACCATAACAAATACACAAACTTAATATACATGGAATTAAATATCTCAAAAAGCTCTACAAAAAATGTCCGCGACAGCATATGTTTATATCTTACGGATAACTCTTAATAACCATTTTTGTTTTTCATTAATGCCAAGAAGATCGAGACAAGTACGTAGATTCCTGTGCAAGCATAGCAGCATATGGCGGGTATTCTTTTACGGATAACTCACAATAACGAATTTGTCTTTTAGCTCATTTATGCCAAGAAGATCGGGATGAATAGACTCTCGGACAACGCCGGGTAAATAGCACGGGGTATCTAAAAATAATTACGATGTAAATTTTTCCTTCTACTTACTTAACTAAACATAAAACACATTAAGTTTCGTATTTCAGCTCATTTATGTCGAGAAGATCGGGATAAGTAGATTCCCGGGCAACGCCGGGTAATCAGTACTGGGTATCTAAAAATATAAATTTATCATTATGTTTCCTTTTACTTATTCAATTAAACATAAAAGCACATTAATTTTCATTTATTTAGGCGTCAATGACAGAAATTTCTTTTCCTACTTCATTTTGATTTTTTTTTTTTCCATTTCTTTTATAAAAATGTCATGCTTTCTTTTTTTTTCAATTTTGGCTTTTCTACTTCAGACAATTATTGATTTTAATAACAGATTGATGCACACGTCACTCTACGAACTCTATTTCCCGGTTTTCCCAGTTGCTTCAAATTCCCGTCTTATTCCCGACTTTCAAGATTTTCCCGGCAGTTGGACACCATGCGATCATTTCGCCAGTATAGGGGTGAAATTTGGTCAGCCTTATAGCTGGTTTTCTCTACCTATAGGCTCTTCTTAATGTAGCTATCCAAATTTTCGACGATGCTGGCCGAAATTCCACGAGAAAATTTCTTCCCCCTTGCGGACTCGAATCAGCGGAAGTTCTCTGCACATAGGTATGATCCCTTAAACCACTCGGCTACAGCGCAGGAAATTGCAAAAAATAATTAATAATAATTAATTGAGAATAAACTTCTTAAGAACATTTTTGGACCAAAGAGAGATGTAAAGTCAGGGAATGGAGAAAACTACATAACAGTGCACTACGTGATCTTTATGTCAAATCTGATATAAAACAACAATTAAGTATCGCAGACTGCAATGTACTGGACATGTGGTAAGAATGAGTGAAAGATTGGCATGAGAACTTCTTGTAGGAAAACCAGAGGGAAGGGCCCAGTAGGTATGCCAAGAATGAGGTGGGATAATAACATTAATTATGATTTCAGGGAAATAGATTATATAGGGAATGATCTGAAAATATTAGCTCAGAATTGGGATGTATGAATAACTTAATATGTCTGCGCGGCAATGAACCTACGGGTTCGAAAGTGCCAGTGAGTTAATTAGTTAAAATAATAATATAATAAATATAATAATAATAATAATAATAATAATAATAATATATTTTTTCAAATGCCCCAGGTTTGTCTTTCGACATTCCTGGTTTCTCTCCTGGCATGGCGTACTTGTAACCCACTTCTGAGGTTGGGGCGCCTGGAAGGCGGGGTTACGTTGCCCCGATGATATGATGGGTGATGATGATGATAATGGTGCACCAGGAGAGTCTCTAATCCTAAGCTTAACCTAAGATGAATATGAATGATGATGATTGCGATGGCCATATGATTTCGGGGACCGTTTGGGTCTTAAAGTTTTCCTGACATTTGTCTTACAGGCGAGGAAAAACCCCGATAAAAACCTCACCCAGAAAAACTGTCCCGACCGGGATATACAGAATTTTAATGTTTACACATCTTTCTGTGCCTACAGTTTTATTTTTCTTCTCCACTCGTCTCTCTCCATCCAATTCTTATTTCCCGCAACCACGAGTTTCGAGGTCTTCCTCTCCTCCTCCTTCCAGGTGGACACCATTCCAATGTTTTCCTGGGTAATCTTTCTTCTTGCATTCGTCGTACGTGCCCATATCAATTTAATTGCTTATACCGTATATAATCTACTATTGAATAACCAATATCCATTTTTACACGCTATTATTAGCTTGACCTGTATCTATCTACCTATCTATCTACCTACCTATCTATCTATCTATCTATCTATCTATCTATCTATCTATCTATCTATCTATCTATCTATCTATCTATCTATCTATCTATCTATCTATCTATCTATCTATCTATCTATCTATCTATCTATCTATCTATCTATCTATCTATCTATCTATCTATCTATCTATCTATCTATCTATCTATCTATCTATCTATCTATCTATCTATCTATCTATCTATCTATCTATCTATCTATCTATCTATCTATCTATCTATCTATCTATCTATCTATCTATCTATCTATCTATCTATCTACCTATCTATCTAATCTATCTATGTAACGGAAACTTTCAACGCGATTTTCACCCACTTAAAATCATTGGATCGACTTGAAACTTTGTATACTTGTAAAGGACCCGTGACAATACAATAATTTCATATTTATTTCTCTTATGACAGTATTTCTTATTTTGTCTAATTTTGAACATCTTGCTGGTCTCCTCAAGAAATCCATTTCCATCGACATAAGTTTTTGTTCTAAGTTTTTAATAATAATAATAATAATAATAATAATAATAATAATAATAATAATATAATAATAATAAAGAGTACACATCGTAGCTAAGACGCTCAAACCGGAAGATCGAGAGTTCGAATCCAGATGGCGTAAGAATTTGTAAACTACACTAAACTTTCTTCCAGCACCATGACCATGGGATTGATTCAGCCTCTACAGAAGTGAGTATCAAACATACCGTCTGCGAGTGAAGCGGCCGTCAAGCTGGGCTAACAATTCAGTGGACTTCTCGTGACGATTGTCTTAAAAAGATGATAGACGTAACCTTTCACTATTCCAAGACACTCAAAAGATCTATATTTGAATCATAAATATCCATCTATCATACTTTGTAGTATAAATAACCTCTGTAATAGTAGAGAAACTTCGGATAATTGGACCTCTATTTAGAATTTGTCTTTTTTTTTTTTCCTTTATTAAGGTATTTGAGTCCACCGCTGTGGTCTCGAGGTAGCGTGCTGCCTTGTCACGCAGCGGGCCCGGGTTCGATCCCCGGTCGGGGCAGTTTTTCTGGGTGAGGTTTTTATCGGGGTTTTTCCTCACCTGTAAGACAAATGTCAGGAAAACTTTAAGGCCCAAACGGTCCCCGAAATCATATGGCCATCATCCTTATCATTATCACCCTTACCATTATCATCATCATCCTTCACCGGTGTGGAAAGCAACGGGAAGCTACCACACCAACACAATTCCCTAGTAAAGCTGCAAGCATAGCATGAAAATGCTATGATTGCAGTGAAGGACCTGCCTTCGGGCAGAATTACTATGGATGGAAGGTATTTGAATTTTGTTTATGTCCCGCGCCGTAGTCGAGCGGTTAAGGTAGGAAGCCTTGGCGCAAAGCTACGGGACTTGCGCTGGTTCGAGTCTCCATGGGGGAAGAAATTTTCTCATGGTATTTCGGCCAGTATGGGACCGGTGCCCACCCAGCATCGTGAGGCAATTGGGTAGCTACAATAAGTAGCGGCTCCAGGTTGAGGAACCAGCTATAACGGCTGGGGGACTCGACATGCTAACTACATGTCACCCCTACACTGGCTGTTGATCATCTACCTCTGTGATTGACACATGTGGATGTGAAGGGCCAGCAGCCGGTTGGTAAAAGGGCAACCGCTGAAAAATGGAAAGACCTCAATCGAATATCGGAATTTTGTTTAATTACAGTGATTATCATGAGTATTATAACTACGAAATAGCATTGTTATTTTATTCAAATACGGAAACATCTTCATAATTTATAAACTTTTTCACATTACAAGAAAGGTCCACTTTAACCTCCTTATTCCGGTAAAGTCGGCCCCAGAGTCCATTCTAGCTTTTAGACTATTTTAAGTTTATTTACTCTATTAATTTGTATACAGACAGACACAAATTAATCTGAAAGTATTTATGGCTGAACGTAATTAAAAATCGTTAATTTTTTAAGAATAAGAATAAATTTCATTAACAAATAAATGTTATATACAGTATTGGCACCCGAATGAGTAAATACTCGTGCCCGGGTGCAGTTCAGTTACACGAATAATACAAATGGAATATACATACATACATATATATAAAGTTAGGGGCCAGTTTCATTTTTACATAAATTATGACACAAACAAATAAAAATAAATAATGTATTGGGAGTAGAACTTATTCTAACAAAAGAATTAATGCAATGGAGAATGATTTACATAAAATAATATAAACCATATAATATGATGGATTAAAACGAATAATACAGAAAAAAGTAACTAGTAATATATTAGGTTATAATAATATAAGAAAAATAGATGCTTCATAATTATTATTTTAAAATATTCAAATGATTAATTTTATTCACTTCATTAATTGAAAATAATTAATTTAATTGCTTTTTAAAAGTAGCTGTGTTTAGTTTACTTAGCTCTGGATTCGATCTAATTAATTCATTATATAATTTGAGAAGACTGCATAACAGCGAATTACATTATCTTTATAGGAAGCCAGATATAATGAGAACAGTTAAGTCTCGTAGACTGCGATGGGCAGGACATGTGGTACGAATGGGGAATGAAATACGTGCATGGAAGCTTCTTGTAGGAAAACCAGAGGGAAAACGTCCAGTTGGTAGACCAAGAATGAGGTGGGAGAATAACATTAACTATGATTTGAAGGAAGTAGATTATACAGGAGATGATTGGAAAACTTTGGCTCAGGAAAGGGATGTATGGAGAGCTTATGTACGGGTTCGATAGTGCCAGTGAGTTAGTTATATAATTCGGGTATTAGATATCTAGTATGTTTAGATCCAGCAGTTGTATAAAATTTTGGAACATGTACCAAAGTAGTGGTATTATTTAATGTTTTGAAAAATTATCGTTGATTATAACATTCACACGTCATTCATCTGCAGACAGCGACGGGGTTTAGGTAAAATTACAAGAATATTAAATAAAATTAATCGAGCGTATGGCTTTTATATTTATTGATAAAATAAACGTATTCGTGTAAATTGGACCCAGGTCAACTTTAACCGCCTCGTGGAGGGTCTACTTTAACCGAATTCCTTTGTTATCTTTAATTACTTTATACAGCAACCATGTTACATATTATCATACCAAACCCGTAAGCCGTTAGTATATTAGAACAGAATCTACATAATATTTAGGAGTTTTTTTTCAACATTTGTAATATTCATAGCAGAAATTAAGAATTAATTCTTAGCTTGAAAAACTTTTAAATGGTAGTAGTGGAATGCAGGCTTTCACGGCCGGTAATCATGGTTATAAAAGATTCCGGGCTATGTGGCCGTGGTCTATAACTGGCGTTTCTTCCAGACGTTTCTCCCTCAACTGCGGAGGGCATCTTCAGTGGCGAGCGCTTACAGCTGTTGTTTCCCTGTCGTAGACTCGACTGCGAAGTCGAGTCTACGACAGGGAAACAACAGCTGTAAGCGCTCGCCACTGAAGATGCCCTCCGCAGAAGTCGAGTCTACGACAGGGAAACAACAGCTGTAAGCGCTCGCCACTGAAGATGCCCTCCGCAGTTGAGGGAGAAACGTCTGGAAGAAACGCCAGTTATAGACCACGGCCACATAGCCCGGAATCTTTTATAACCATTTTAAATGGTAGTTTTCATAAATATCACAAATAAACCTTTCTTCGCGCAAGGAATAAAATAAACTGGCCTTAAATACGTCAAAGTTAATGAGGGGAGGAAATTATAATATTTTATGTTCCAGGACAGCATCAATTAAAGCATATATTAATAGGTCCCACTCATACCGAAGGGTCCATATTACCCGAACTTCCTCAATACATTTCCAGAGTTCAGTCTATGTTTAATTTCTTTCTACAACTCATTCCTATTTGAATTAGGGCTCAAAAGTTGAGGACCTATAAAATGCCTATAAAATACATTTAAAATGCTAAAGATATCCTACAAAAGACCTAAAAACTGGAAAAAGGATGTAGAAAGTGTTGAAGTTGCTAACGAGTGGATACATACAACCTCGGTGCCTTCATCCTCTTCTCATAAGTAATGCCACGAGTGATTTCCAATTTATCTAGAGAATTTGGAAATCAACAGTGGCACTTGTTAGGACTATTTAACGAATAAAATTAAGCTGTTTACTCACAAATCATTATTTAACTATAGTTATTTTAAAATGTTTATATATTTAATGTAAACGGCGATGTTTGAAAACAAATGAGAAACGATAGGTACGCTTCATCTGCTTCTTTTGTTTATCACTGCAACCAGATCATACTATTTATTGCCAAAGGAACGCAATATTGTAAGAATGTTCTCTAGTGGAGAAAAAATGAAACACATCAAACTGTATATTAATTCATTTCTGATGTCGTATGATGTAAATATGACAATTATATTTTTCTGGATTGTTACCTGGGAAAAAATACATTTAAGAAAGTGCAAACAGTGGTTTCTTTTTTTGGTGGTATAATCAATTGCTACAAATGTTTTTATATTAACTCCCGCATGCGGCATGTGTTGACATTCATGCACTATAGATACAATCTGGTAGCCGTATTTCTTACAGGCTCAGTCACTGCAAAATAATGGTCAGACCTGTTCAGAATATTAAAAAGGAGGAGCTTTCTTTAATATGGTAAATAGAGCACTAACAAATATTTCGTGAAACACGACTCTGATTGGTTGTAAAACAGAAATCATTGAAACGTGATTGATCATTGACTCCCATTTGGGGCATGAGTTAAATAGTCTTTGTAATTTTTACAAAGTGGCAAATTTAAAAGAAATTTGAAGTCGAAATACAATAGTTCTGACGATCAGTAGGCTGGTGGTTAAAAATAATGGGATATTTCGTGAAGCTTCAATATTTTCTCGTGGAACAGAAGTATTTGGAATGTGAAAAGGAGGAGCTTTCTTTAATATGGTAAATAGAGCACTGACAAATATTTCGTGAAACACGACTCTGATTGGTTGTAAAACAGAAATCATTGAAACGTGATTGATCATTGACTCCCATTTGGGGCATGAGTTAAATAGTCTTTGTAATTTTTACAAAGTGGCAAATTTAAAAGAAATTTGAAGTCGAAATACAATAGTTCTGACGATCAGTAGGCTGGTGGTTAAAAATAATGGGATATTTCGTGAAGCTTCAATATTTTCTCGTGGAACAGAAGTATTTGGAATGTGAAAAGTCTCTAAAAGTAAAATTAGATAGCGTTAAAAAAAAGTTTGGAATTGAGACTAGACTCCGCTCATTCTTGGATTATACAAGTGATATAAATGTAGTCAAAATATGGTAAATTGCAAAAAAAAAAATTAAAAGGCTGTTAAGACCTAATAAAAGGCTAAAAAAGGACTGATAAGCCAAAAAAGTCCAAAACCCCCACCATTTTCCGGCCTACAATGGCCCAAAATGTATGTATATATATATATATATATAATATTTAGTCCACCGCTGTGGTCTCGAGGTAGCGTGCTGCCTTGTCACGCAGCGGGCCCGGGTTCGATCCCCGGTCGGGGCAGTTTTTCTGGGTGAGGTTTTCATCGGGGTTTTTCCTCACCTGTAAGACAAATGTCAGGAAAACTTTAAGGCCCAAACGGTCCCCGAAATTATATGGCCATCATCCTTATCATTATCATCCTTACCATTATCATTATTATCATCATCATCCTTCACCGGTGTGGAAAGCAACGGGAAGCTACCACACCTACACAATTCGCTAGTAAAGCTGCAAGCATAGCATGAAAATGCTATCATTGCAGTGAAGGACCTGCCTTCGGGCAGAATTACTATGGATGGATATATATTTAAAAAATCCTCAACTTCCGACTCCTAGAATTATTATATTTGAATTCAGCCACTTCTTTAAAACTTCTTTTATTTATCATGAACAGCCCATTACCATTATATAATGCATTTCAACGTCTGAGCATATATTTAGTTTGATTGATATTTACTTCCAACCCCAATTTCTTAGCGTTATTTAACATGATGTGTTTGTTGCCTAATAATGCAACATCACCAGCATATAACAAGAGCTTATTAATACTATTGAGTTGTTCACTCTTTTTATCCTTTAAGATGATTGCATACATTTAGTAAAATAAATGAATAGCAGAGGACATGGGAGGATCTTCTTGCTTTCATCCAATGTGATTTTCAAAACTATTAGTCTACCTGCACCATACTATTTATGCCATTTAGGCACATTGGAATAAGTCATTCTAAACTTTTTAGGAATTTCGAATATATATCCTCAACTCGAGTCCAACTCAGGGTCGGGTCGAGGAATAAGATAAGATGAATGTGGAAAGAGATATTGACTCCAAAATAAATAAATTTCAGACGGTGTGTGGAACAATACAGAGAACATTCAAAAATAAAATTAGAAAAGAAACCAAGATAAAAATGTATAATGTTATGGCGGTTCCCACAATATTGTATGGATGTGAAACTTGGGCTCCAGTGAAAAGACAGAAGGATAGAATACAGACGGCGGAGATGAGGTTCCTAAGACAAGTAAAAGGATGTATAAGACTTGATAGAATAAGAAATGAGGATATAAGACAAGAATTGAAAGTACAGCCTTTATTGGATAATGTCACGAATTACAGACAGAAATGGATTGATCACATGGATGGAATGAGTAAGGAGAGATATACATTGTTAGCAAGAAATTATCAAGCAAGAGGAAGACATGATGTTGGAAGACCTAGAAGACGTTGGGCTGATGCATTATGAAGTCGGAACGGGCAACTGCCTAATCCCTGGAGTAATTATGATGATGATGATGAATCCCCTATATTTATAGAGGTATGTGAACTACAAGGGTGCCGGACACCACTCCTAACGCACCGTCACATGGGCGGAAGAACGAAATGAAGCGAAATGGATGAGATGAGTATTGACAAATGTTGGAATGAAATCTGTGCTATTTGTTTAGCATGCCGAAGATGAAACAAGTTTTGAAAGATTTTCATGATTTTAATAATTAACGAAGTTTTTGAACAAAAATCAATTCTAATTGAGGAAGACGGACATAAGAATGTACTTATATTATTATTTTAAACATTTTAATATGTAACCTCAATTGTGATAACAATGAATGTTAAAAATATTGATAAATAATAAGTTCATATCATCTATTTTCTTAAATTATAAAACTAATTAAATATATAATATTTCGAATTACAATAATACATTTTGAAAAAAGTTTATAAAATTTTCATTCCATTTTGTCCATAGGCAATACTGATCTGAATTGAGTAAATTTACGAGATAAGTAAGAGCATGGTATTTTATTTAATGTCTATGTTTAACATATCATATTAAGGAGAAAAGTAGGAGAAAAGAAGGAGAAAAGTTGGGAGGCCTAGGTTACGATGGATGGACGATGTAGAGGCAGACCTACGGAAGATTGGCATAACAAATTGGTGAAACAATGCCACTGATCGAAGTGAATGGATGGTTGTTATGAGGGAGGCTAAGGTCAAACTAAAAGGACCGTCTCGCCAATGATGATGATTAGTTTTAGTTACAATTAGATTTAGCTTAATTCAAAGTTGAGGAGTGAAATAGCAGAAACTAACATTCCCTATGTAGAGTATAATGTTATTTTGATTATTATAAAAGAAAACTTTTAAAACTATTTTTATTTAGTGATTGAATAAAATAAAACAGTTAAAGTTTTATAGTAAGTAAAGTGATCCCACAACAGGCCCGGAGGCCCTTGGGGTAGTAGGAGGTTAAGGCTCCCACTTGTTCTAGACAATCGGCACTTTATGTCAGCCGGGTTGCCAGCCCTGCGTGACGGCCGCCTTTACCCCCAGAACAAGCGTCTGGTACTCATTTCCGTTAGAGGCTGAATCGACCCGAGGACCATAGTGCCGCGAGAGGGTTTGGGTCAGTTTAAAAATCCTGACCCCAACGGGACTTGAACCCTCGACCCTCCGGCTTGTAGCTCAGTGCCTTAACTACTACGCTACGGCGAGCCCCGATTTTCATATTTATTTTAATACAAATTCGTTACAGCTGTTTCAGTACTCTATACCTTCTTCATATGAGGAAGGTATAGAGTACTGAAACAGCTGTAAGGAATTTGTATTAAAATAAATATGAAAATCTTCGTCCGAAGAAGGTACAGAGTACTGAAACAGCTGTAAGGAATTTGTATTAAAATAAATATGAAAATCATATAAAACTTTATTTAATCACTAGACATAATGGATTTCATCAAGTAAACACCAAATAAATGGATTATTTTTATTTATGTTTCCATGAACCTATGATATAGTAATTGCTTCTGATATGAACCAAAAACCATACTATTTACCTGCTTCATGGAAATAACAGCCACTTCTTATTACATCTGAGAACTTTAATATTTAGATGAAAAGTATCCCAATTAGATAAATCACAAAATACTATATTTTTTTAATATCATGAAAGTAAAATAAATAAATTATGATATATTTAAAAAAAGTATTGTTTGGAACTTACCATTTTCAACAGAAATATCTGAAACAAAAAGAAAAGTAGTTACATTATTAAAAATATAAATACATA
This sequence comes from Diploptera punctata, assembly GCA_030220185.1. Classification (NCBI taxonomy): domain Eukaryota; kingdom Metazoa; phylum Arthropoda; class Insecta; order Blattodea; family Blaberidae; genus Diploptera; species Diploptera punctata. The sequence goes on along the minus strand of JASPKZ010007426.1, from coordinate 108,426 downwards.
TGTATGGACAGTTAGTAACTTTTATCTATGCATAATATTATACCCAAAAATAACATTACAACAATTATAATAAAAGTATCAATAATTTATATTTTTCACATTTAAATACTGACATAAACTGCATATGAATTAATCTTCCCATTTTTATTAGGATAATATTCAAGGTTTTGAAATTATTGATTTTGAATTTCAACATTTGATAAACATATAAACATTTAAAAAATAGCATTTTCCTTGTAATTGAATTAAATATTAACCATTAGCTCTTAAATTGGCGAAATGCTAATTTATGCGCCAGTTATTTAAATGTGTCGGACGCAACGAAAACAAAATCTTCTAAAGTTATTAGTTAACACTGACCACGGGCCAACCCAATGACATATATACTAAAACAAGCGTAACTAAATTAGTATGGTTCAATTTCTTTCTTGTAGGGGGAGAGCGCCTAAATCTCGTTGAGGGAAACAAGGGCTTACAAGATACAAAAAGATAATACAATTAGACACAATTTTAAGTAATTTATTCTATTTATTTTTTTTTTCTGATTAAAATTAATAAAACAAATTGAACCAATGTACCTTAAAAAATAAAATACATTTCCAATTTTAGGGTAAATATTATTTTAGATCTCGAGGGTTTAGTTCTTTGTCACTGGTCATGAAGATCGCGGATTAAAACACGGCAGACGTCGATGGACTTTATAGGTTAAGTCCATGGCACAAGTCCTCTCGGAGGGATTTTAATAGATGGGACCCGATTGTGAAGATTTTCGGGATCGTAAAAGAAATATGTGACAGTTCTCTATATGGTGTCAAATGATATTTAATATTAATTTAATATAAAAAATTCATATCCCAGAAATGAAGGTTCCATCCATCCATAGTAATTCTGCCCGAGGGCAGGTCCTTCACTGCAAATATAGCATTTTCATGCTATGCTTGCAGCTTTACTAGGGAATTATAGGTGTGGTAGCTTCCCGTTGCTTTCCACACCGGTGAAGTATGATTATGATGATAATGATAAGGATGATGATGGTGGTGATAGCCATATGATTTCGGGGACCGTTTGGGCCTTAACGTTTTCCTGACATTTGTCTTACAGGTGAGGAAACACCCCGATAAAAACCTCACCCAGAAAAACTGCCCCGGCCGGGGATCGAACCCGGGCCGCTGCGTGACAAGGCAGCACGCTACCTCGAGACCACAGCGGTGGACAAATGAAGGTTAATTTTCAAATAAAGGTAACATAAGAATATTAACTCACAAACGGGTTGAGATAAATATGTTATATAACATATCTACAAAATCGCAAAAGTGTAAAGATTACGAAAATAATACTCAAAGATTGATTAAAATAATTATTACATTACCTTTATTTGAAAATTTATCTGAATTTCTGGAATATGTATACTTTTTTATGTTAAATTTATATTAAATATTATTTGAGACCGTATACCACAAACATAAGCGAAAATTAAAGTCTCTGAGAAAAAATCTACTTTTTCCTTCCAAATAAAAACTTACTCGCCTATTAGATTGTCTGAGGCGAAGAGATACGCTGACATTTGTAGGGAAAGAAGCGTAAATAAATTAGTTTTCTTAAGTAACTCCCCCAAGGGTGTACTTGTCTCCGCGTACGGGTATAGGAGTATAGACAGGCAATATTAAACAGTAGTTAATTAATCTGTTACTAATTCCGTTCTATTAACGTAGTTTAGCCTCTTGTCTTTATAGGTACTTTTACGCTCCAAACGCCACCCGGGCCTTACAGCGGCACTGGAGAGGGATTTTAACTATGGATCACATACATAGTGCTTTTGACTACACAGGACATGGAGAGCTTCCCCGAATGAGCGATAAACTCAATGTCAGGGCCTCCTCCGAGACAACACACTATAAGGCGAAACACACCATTCACACACAAATGCATACAAGCATAGCTAATATCATAATGCTGACTAGTTGATGTTCTGGGACCGTTTGGGCCTTAAATTTTCCTGACATTTGTCTTACGGATGAGATAAATTCACCAGGAAAGAAGGGACAATAATAATAGAATTTTCATTATTTTATCTTCATTATTGATTTAAAGGTCCACCGCTGTGGTCTCGAGGTAGCGTGCTGCCTTGTCACGCAGCGGGCCCGGGTTCGATCCCCGGTCGGGGCAGTTTTTCTGGGTGAGGTTTTTATCGGGGTTTTTCCTCACCTGTAAGACAAATGTCAGGAAAACTTTAAGGCCCAAACGGTCCCCGAAATCATATGGTCATCATCCTTATCATTATCATCCTTACCATTATCATTATCATCATCATCCTTCACCGGTGTGGAAAGCAACGGGAAGCTACCACACCTACACAATTCCCTAGTAAAGCTGCAAGCACAGCATGAAAATGCTATGATTGCAGTGAAGGACCTGCCTTCGGGCAGAATTACTATGGATGGATTGATTTAAAAAAAACATAATCCAAGAAACTTTTCCCGACCAGGGATCGAGCCCGGGCTTGCTGCGTACGAGGTATCGGCGCTATCCCGAGAATACAGATGTAGACATTTAATTTTATGGACAAATCTCGGATTTAGGAAGAGTGATGTACAATTTTTAATCATTAGTTTGAGCTACAGATGCGTAGATAAAATTCCAAATCCCTCCGCAGCATATAATATGTTGAGAAGACATGTGGCAGCGCTTCGTCCGTCGGAGAGGAGCATACCCTGCAATTAGACAATGTTGTATGGTCTCGGACGAACCCATGGATCATAAAGAACGGCCCATGGATTGAGTTGAACACTCATTTGGGAAGGGGGCTTATATGTCATTGTCTGGTCCAAAAAGTAATTATGTTTACGATATAAAGTTTAAAACCCCTCTCCCAGCATTCCATGTCACTGTACGGATTGGGAAGCGTATGGCATTTAAATGTACCTATAATAAGGTGAGAGTTTAAACTACGATGGAGAAGAAGAAGAAAAATATACATAATGCCTATGTATTTTGCCTGCAATTGGTTCATAATTAATAGTTATAAAGTTTTGCTCTTATTAAAACTATATTATAATGTGGAATAAAAATGACGCAATATTCAAATAGTTGAACAACAATGCGAACTAATTGGGGAACAAGAGAAGCAATTACTTGAGTTTGTTAGTTGCAGCCATCATGTAATCATATGTTAAATTCAAAGACACACCCCTGCGAGATATGTTGGGAGTTGATATAGGAATAAAAATAGTTTTCAAACTTCTTTCTGCCGGTTTATTGCATGTCACGCTGGAGTCGCTTGGAGACTTCAAGCGAGAGAAAAGGGATGAGGGCGTATGGCCACAAGTCTAAAATTTTTAAGGCATTGTACTAATATAATACAAGAAACGCAGGCTGATTTAAAAGTGTGTTTGTTTTAATAGTTTATTTCACTTTTCATGATCCAAGTTCCACACTATGTGGATTAGATAGCGCAGATATGAGGTATTATATTAGGTAACGCCACGAGTGATTTCCAAATTATCGATAAATTCACGTCTCACTAAGTGAGGAGTCAATTTATCTAGAGAATTTGGAAATCAAGAGTGGCATTTGTTAGGACTATTTAACGAATAAAATTTGTTTACTTACAGATAATTTTTTAACTATAGTTATTTAAAAAAAATATATATTTAATGTAAACGGCGATGTTTGAAAACAAGTGAGAAACGATTGGTACGCTTCATTTGCTTCTTCTGTTAACCACTGCAACCAGATCATATTATTTATTGCCAAAGGATAGCAATATTGTAAGAATGCACCCTAGTGGAGAAATTTATAACCAACAATATGGGTATTAATCAATTTCCGATGTCCTATGATGTAAATATGTCAATTATATGTTTCTGTAAAGTCATTTCCTGCAAATTAATTCGTTTAAGAAAGTGCAAACAGTGTTTTTTTTGTGGTATAATCAATTGTTACAAATATTTTATATTATCTCCCGCATGCGCTATCTGCTGACATTCATGCACTATATATACAATCCGGTAGCTGTATTTCTTAGAAAGTCAGTCACTGCAAAATAATGCTATGACCTATTCAGAATGTTAAAAAGGAGGTGCTTTCTTTAATATGATAAACTTTCTTTGATAAATTAGAGGCGAAACACGACTGTGATTGGTTGTAAATAAAAATCATTGAAATGTGATTAGTCATTGACTCCCATTTGGGGCCTGAGTTAAATAGTCAATCTTTATACACTCTGACCAGCCTCATTGACCAGTGATCAGCGTTTCTGACTACAGTTAATGAAATCCCGGATTCGATTCCCGGTCAGACCACAGGATTTTTTTTCTTAAAGGGAATTATTCCGGTGGTTGCCCATGATCTGGAATTTTGGATAAGGGCTCTCCTGACGTTTCATTATTATTTATCACCCATCATATCATCGGGATAACATAACTCCGCCTTCTAGGTGACCCAACCTAGTATAATTGTGCCAAAGCCAGGAGGGAAAGCCAGAAATGTCATAAGACACAACCTGGTAACATTGGACAAAAAAAACACAGGTGAAGACCTGCCTAATGGAATAGTGTTCAGAGTTTCTGACTACAGTTCATGTGGTCCCGTGTTCGATTCCCGATCAGAATGTAGGAATTTTTCCTGTGGTTGCCCATGATCTGGAATTTAGGTTAAGGGCTCTCCTGACGTTTCATTATTATTTATCACCCATCATATCATAGGGATAACATAACTCCGCCTTCTAGGTGACCCAACCTAGTACAATTGTGCCAAAGCCAGGAGGGAAAGCCAGAAATGTCATAAGAGACAACCTGGTAACATTGGACAAAAAAAACACAGGTGAAGACCTGCCTAATGGAATAGTGTTCAGAGTTTCTGACTACAGTTCATGTGGTCCCATGTTCGATTCCCGATCAGAATGTAGGAATTTTTCCTGTGGTTGCCCATGATCTGGAATTTAGGTTAAGAACTCTCCTGACGCTTCATTATCATTTATCATCCATCATATCATAACGGTAACGTAATTCCGCCTTCCCGGTGACCCAACCTAAGAAATGGATTACAATTCCACCAATACCAGGGAAGAAAGCTATAAATGGCATAAAAGACAACTTAGTGGCATTGAACAAAAAATAAAACAAACGCAGGTGATGTGTACTTGTATGCTTGTGTGTATTGTGTCGAAAATAGTGATGAACAGAAGGGAGAAGGAGAAACCGGATACCGGCACTGTCGAAAAGCACCAAAAATACCGCCTGAATTAAATGTTTCCATCTGACGGTATATCGACAATACCAGGAGCCTTCTCAAAGTAAAATGATCCTACTCTTGACCTAAGGAGGCCCTTGAAGTGGTAAAAGGTTAAAATTCCCACTTTATAGATAATTCGAACTGGTTTTGGCCGCATTTTCGGCCAAAATGACGTCCGTGTTTACCCCCAGAACAGTCTGCACTCATTTCCATTAGAGGCTGAGTACACCCCATGGAAATGATGCTGTCAGAATGTTTAAGCCAGTTTAAAAATGCTGACCCTATTCAGATTTAGTAAACTTTTCTGTCCTTATTGCATCTGGCTTCCCATAAAGATCATATATCGCATTGTTAGTAGACTTCTCCATTCACTTGAGTCTTTGCCATGGATTCCCTGAAGAGTCCCAGAATGAGGGATTTATTATTATTATTTTATTATTATTATTATTATTATACTTTTTTTTGTTTCACTCTTTCTCGGGTTCGTTGAATCACTCATTTCTCTATGTGTTGTTCCTTTCGTAGTGCCCAGTATTTTTTCGGGCTTTCTGATCTTATTTTCCTCTCTTCTTCCGAGATAATAGGTTTGGATTTTCGTGTACATTTATCTTGGAACCTTATGTATTCATCTTGAATAATTAATTTAGATGTTCGATCGATTAGTGAATTTTCTATAATCTTCATTTGTATTAGGTCTTTTTCAGTTTCTTTAAACCAGTTGGGTTTTGTTTGGCGGTTATGGAAAAAAATCAAAGATTTGTTTGATTAATCTGTTAGATTTCGTTTGGAGAAGATCACCGTAAAAATTGTTCTCCATTTTTACATAGTATCTGAAAGTTTTCAATTTTTTGTAGAGAGTTTCATTCTTGATGTATATTATTTTATTATTTTGAAATTTAGTTCTTATGATTTTCAATCAACTTTTAATTTCCTTTAGATCAAGTTTCTCCATTTGGCCTTTAAAATTCATGGTTAGTGTTTCTGCTGCATACAGTGCTTCTGGCTTGATCACTGTCTTGTAATGTGTAATTTTGTGTCCTCATGAAAGGGATTTTTTGTTGTAGGCCTATATGTCTTTCGTTAGTTGGAAAGCCAGTTCAAGACTATTATTATCATTATTATTATTAGTATCATATTATTATTATTATTATTATTATATTATTATTATTATTATTATTATTATTATTATATTTAAATACAATCAAATTATACTCCTTACATTTAAATAGTTTAATCTTTATAGAATGGTGTAGCCCTATGTTGAGCAATAGCCTCTCCTTTGTTATGAGTTACTGGACCATGTTATGCTCATTTGCACAAAGATGTAATAAATGGTATGCTGTCAACATACCGACACAATGAGACATCTAGCAGGCAAGTAACGTATTATTAGGTTGTTGAGATCGGTAAATTTTGCTTAGAAACGCTGGAGGGAAAATTTTCTATAGGATCGTAACAGGCTTTGGCCTAATACTTGGAAAGAAGAAGAAGGTATTTTTTATTCAGGCTTAAGGGTCTTTTACGAGACTGAAAATCTTCAGACCCGGACCCACGGCTTAAAGTCCTTCCCGAAGGACTAGCTCCTTGAATTTTTACATCCTAAAAAATCCATCGACCCCAGCCTGTTTGAACCCACGATCCTCGGGACCAAAGATAAGCATAACACTGGTCCACCGCGGCCGATAAGTATTTGAATAGATGTAAATGAAATAAAATCGACCCGACGTAACAGAAGTTTGTTACGAGTTCGAGATTCAATGATAAGCTCCGAGATAACGTGGATTTTACTTGTGTTCTCAGTTTTGTAGCTAAAAGGAGTATAGGCTGTTTATAGGGTGTCACAAAATCAAATATACATACACTCTATTTATTTCTATTTGACCTTCTCAAATAACAAATATTATTGCGATTGGATCATGACAACCCGTGAAGACTTCATGCCAAACATAAGACATGAACATTTTTACTGGGTTTGTATAGAGGGATTCTATAACTAAAAGTTTATATATTAAATAAACGATCAATGTGCCCAAAACGTATAAATATTTACTATTTTACAATAACAAATACATTATTGTTCAAATTTCATTCTCCTTAGTTAGCAAGTACTGACATGTTTCGAAGCAAGTCGGCACGGATTTCCGTAAGCCAACGTTTACCAAATTGTACTTAATTGTTTTAACATTATACAAATAAATTAAGAGGGTATGCGTTAAAAATAGAAGACTTCAATTTTTTAGGACAGCCTATGTACTGTTTATAGTATAACATTTTCGTAAATATATCTGATTTCTATGTAGAAACTAGTATTCGAGATATTTATTATTTTTATGTTACTGAAATATTGGTTATTCATTATCTTGGTAAAATCCAAACTTCACAGAACGCCCTATTGTTCCTGTTGTTTTTAATTTTAAAATCAGGACTTAGTTTCACATTTTGCATTGTGTGCACCCCCAGGAGCTGGAAATAAGACGTGTCTTCGTTATTGAAATCGGAGTAGACTTTGCATTTTTCATGAAATTATGTTTTTTATCTGCCGCCATTGCAAAGGCACGTTCTATTTAACGAAGATCCCGTGGGCAAGCTTGAATCTAAAGCCTCGACAATATTTCTACCAGCGTTGTTTGATGTTTACATATTACAGAGTTAAAAGTGAATTCTCAGAAAACTGTACTTTCATCTCTAATCTACATGTTTAATAGAAACGATTTCTAGCACATGCGCAATTAGTTTTGTCTTAATTTTCCTTGTTGAGTAGATATTCAATAAATCATCTACAGATTAACATTGGTCCTTAAATAACATTTATACCTGGTTCTAATATTATATCAGGATGTTCAAAAAATTAATGGAGTTAAATTAATTGGAATAATGGAGGCTGAATTCATATATCTAGGAATAATAATCACAAATAGGAATGAGATGCACAAAGAAATTAAACATAAGTTCAATTCTGGAAATGCATGCTATTATGCATTACAGAGGCTCTTGTCATCCCAACTCCTTTAAAAAAACATTAAACTGATAATACATAAAACTATTATTCTATCAGTTATATTATATGGATGCGAAACATGGACTCTTACTTTAATGGAGGAAAAAAAGATTACGAGTATTTGAGAATAAAGTCTTAGGATAATTTTTGGACCAAAGAGAGATGAACAAACAGGTGAATAGAGAAGACTACATAACAGTGAACTACATGGTCTTCATAGGAAGCCAGATATAATAAGAACAGTTAAGTGTTGTAGACTGCGATGGGTAGGATATGTGGCACTAATGGGGAGTTACATACGTATGCTACATGGAAGCTTCTTGTAGGAAAACCAGAGGGAAAACGCCCAGTTGGTAGACCAAGAATAGGGTGGGAGAATAATATTAACCATGATTTGAGGAGAAGTCGATTATACAGGGAATGGTTGGAAAACAGTTCAGGATAGGGATGTATGGAGAGCTTATGACCGTGTGGCCATGATTATATGGGTTCGATAGTGTCAGTGAGTTAGTTTTACGGAGGAAACAAAAAAAAAAGAAGTTGATCCTAGTGCAGATGGAAACAGCTAAAAATAATTGCTATTGTTGACTGTTAGGCATATTATCGACCTGAAGAATGTACGAGTATGTAGACTATGTATTTAAAGGTAAAGTGACTTTACTACAACTTTCTAGACTAACTGCACGAGACTTCAACCGGGTTGTCAGCCCTGCGTGACGACCGTCTGTACTCCCAGAGCAAACGGCTGGTACTCATTTCCGTTAGATGCTGAATCGACCTCAGGGCCATGGTGCCGCCAGAAGATTTAAGCCAGTTTAAAAATTGGCAAATACTTTACAACATGTGACGCAAAAATTGTTTAAGTTCCTATCATACATCATGCGCATGCGCTAACAAACGCGAAGCAGTTTCCATTATGGAATCAAGGGATGCAGCCAATATATACACGATATTTAACGAACCTAAAAACTAAGCTTATCTAATGACCTCATGGGGAATCGAACCCCGAATTTTCCGGCTCTGGCTTGTAGCGTAATGTCTTAACCAACTACCCTACGGTTACATATAGACCTACAGGTGTAACTAAATTCCATTTGAGACTTTGAGAACGTGTAGTGGGGACCAAGACGGTAACGTTTAGCATAGGAACTCATGACGGGAAACGTACTGTTCTCCCGCTATACGCACGAAAAATACCACTAGGAAATTATAGGTGTGGCTTCCCGTTGCTTTCCACATCGGTGAATGATGATTGTGATGGCCGGATGATTTTCAGGACCGCTGGGCCCCAAGTTCCCTGACATTTGTCTTACAGGTAAGGGAAACTCCCGAAATAAACATCACCCAGGAAGCCTGTCCCGACAGGGATTCGAACCATGGCCCGCTGAGTGACAAGACAGAGCGCTACCTCGAAACCACATCTGTGGTTATATATAGGCCTATATATTGGGAGCAGGCTAACCTATAGAGTTATTGTTCCTTTCATGTCATATATATATATATATATATATATATATATATATATATATAGCCTATATGTGTGTGTGTGTATATATATATATATATATATATATATATATATATATATATATATACAGTTTTCCTTTAGAAAAATCGAATTAGGAACGACAGAGAACTAGCAATTAACGCCTCTCTAAGGTGTGACACAAAATTATTAGGCTATTAGTTTCTCATATTTCAACAATATTAGCTTGCCTTATATTTATATTTAAATCAAATCTAAGACAAAACTAGGTCTATGTCAGTCCCGGAGTTAATATCCTGATCCTCAAAAACGGAAGTAGAGGCGTAAATCTTGTATAATAGATTTATGGCTTTGAAAGAATCTCCAGTCTGAAATAAGAGATATCTGAGTAAAATGTAGTGGTGCTTTCACAAACCGATACGGAATGCGACACTATTTACTAGTTTTAAAGCAAGAGATATCTCTACTGTAAAATGCATCAAAATGATAATTCTGTTTCAGTTAACACATTTTAACAGAGATGATATTTTCATGCTTCCCTAATCTCTTAATTAATCAAACAATATAGCAGCAGGCATTACATATGATAAGAGCGTAGTATATTTAGACGCCTTATTGTGTTCTGGATTTAATTAACACATAGGAGAAATGATGGCATAATATAATGAGGGAAATCATTAATACACACACTCAAACCTTTAGGAGTGTTACGTTTGCCAGGATTTATTACGCTTATTAATTAATTAATTAATTAATTCTACTCAAAAATGAATTGTAAAATTTATTTATTTCATTTCATTCCATTAATTCAGTTTAACTTCGCACCTTTTAGGAACTTTACATGCCATATGCCACCCGACCTTACAGTGGCAAGGGCTGTCGGGAGAGGGATTTTAACTATGGATCACATGCATACGTTTCTAACCATACATGGACATGGAGGTCTCCCCGAATAAGTGATCAGTTCAATGTCAGGGCCATATCCGAGACAACACAACATTAAGACGAAACACATAATTCACACACATATTCATACTAAAAATGCCGTATATGATGATGGATTATGATGTTAGGGTACCGTTTGGGCCTTAAAGTTCCCTGATATTTATCTTACAGGTGAGGAAAAATTCGAAAATAAACTATCACCCAGGAAACTTGAATATAGACCTGGATCGAACCCGGGCCAGTTGTATACATTGCAGCGACATAACCCCAAGACCACAGAGGTGGACTATTTCCGTATTTCATAAATAAAAATGTTCTCAACTTCTGTCCAATTCAGGGTCTGGTCGAGGAATGAGATGAGAAGAAAACTCTATATTCATAGGATCTGTGAACGACAAGGGTGCCGGCCGACCACTCCTGACGCACCGTCACAGGAGCGGATGAATGAAATGAAACGAAATGGATGAGATTGGTATGGAGAAATGGTGGAATGAAATTTGTGGCAGGAGAAAATGGGAGAAATCCCGATAAAAACCTGCCCAAGCTCCGTTTCGTCCACCACGAAACTACACAGAGTGACCAAGACTCGATATCCGGGCCCCAGCGGTTAGAGGTGAGCGTCTAACCTCTTGCGCCATCGGTGCCATCACTATTTATTTCATACTATGTCGAATTTCATATGTTTACTTTATTAAAATGAGTATGAAAAAGGAATTATTTCAATTCCCAAACCCTTTACCACAGAGAACTTTGGCCAACATAAAAAAACAAAAATGTAGCTCGTGCTGACTAATTTTAACAGAAGCACTATTAAGAATTATCCGTGTATGGTTTTTGTTGTTTAATATTTTTGCTCTTTCCTTGCCGTAGCGTAGTGGTTAAGGCACTGAGCTACAAGCCGGAGGGTCGAGGGTTCAAGTCCCGTTAGGGTCAGGATTTTTAAACTGACCCAAACCCTCTGGCGGCACTATGGCCCTGGGGTCGACTCAGCCTCTAACGGAAATGAGTACCAGACGCTTTTTCTGGGGGTAAAGGCGGCCGTCACGCAGGGCTGACAACCCGGCTGACATAAAGTGCCGATTGTCTAGAAAAAGTGGGAGCCTTAACCTCCTACTACCCCAAGGGCCTCCAGGTCTGTTGTGGGATCACTTTACTTTTTTCTTACTTGTCATCTATATATTGTATGCATCCATAGTAATTATGCCCGAGGGCAGGTCTTTCACTGCAATCATAGCATTTTCATGCTGTGCTTTGCAGCTTTACTAGGGAATTATTTTCTTTTTCAAATGCCCCAGATTTGTCTTTCGACACTCCTGGTTTCTCTCCTGGCATGGCGTACTTGTAACCCACTTCTGAGGTTGGGGCGCCTGGAAGGGGGGGTTACGTTGCCGCGATGATATGATGGGTGATGATGATGATGATAATGGTGCGCCAGGAGAGTCCCTAATCCTAAGATGAATCAAAAAGATTATTTTATTTAAAATAATAATTATTATAAAATAATTCTTACAAAATTAACGAAAAATAATGATGATTGCGATGGCCATATGATTTCGGGGACCGTTTGTGCCTTAAAGTTTCCCTGACATTTGTCTTACACGTGAGGAAAAACCCCGTTAAAAACCTCACCCAGAAAAACTGTCCCGACCGGGGATCGAACCCGGGCCCGCTGCGTGACAAGGCAGAACGCTACCCCGAGACCACAGCGGTGGACATAATATATATATAATGTTATATTGCATATTATCGCGGATATAAGTACGAATGTGATTCCTCAGTGGCCAGAGGCCGAACTTGAATCCAAGACGCGGAAAACCCAAGAAAACTTTTATATTCATATATATATATATATATATATATATATAGATTTAGAGACTCGAGTTCAAATCCCGACTCAAGCATTCTTTTTTCTTTTCATATCATATTTGCCTTCATTGCCAAATGTCAAAAATATATTTATAATATCTATATATACAAGCGTTACTGCTATAAAGTAAATATTCTCTTTAATAATTTGCTTAACTGTTATGTTAGCCACTAGATGGCAGTTGAAAGAAATTTCCGTACCTCTTGTGTGAATTGAGAATACTACATGTATAAGAAAATTGTATGTTTGTCTTGGAATTCTTGGGTAGCTCAGTTGGTTAGAGCGCTAAAGGTACAGACTTTAGAGACTCGAGTTCAAATCCCGACTCAAGCATTCTTTTTTCTTTTCATATCATATTTGCCTTCATTGCCAAATGTCAAAAATATATTTATAATATCTATATATACAAGCGTTACTGCTATAAAGTAAATATTCTCTTTAATAATTTGCTTAACTGTTATGTTAGCCACTAGATGGCAGTTGAAAGAAATTTCCGTACCTCTTGTGTGAATTGAGAATACTATATGTATAAGAAAATTGTATGTTTGTCTTGGAATTCTTGGGTAGCTCAGTTGGTTAGAGCGCTAAAGGTACAGACTTTAGAGACTCGAGTTCAAATCCCGACTCAAGCATTCTTTTTTCTTTTCATATCATATATATTGCTAGCAGAAGATGCAATGACACCGAGGAACATGTTGATGGAGCTAACTGACAAGTGCGAGGATTATGGGATGAAGATAAATATAAATAAGACGAAGTCCATGATAATAAGAAGCAAACCAAGGAAGATATACATGAGGATTAAAGATGTGGTCATTGAGTAAGTGGACAGGTTCAATACTTGGATTGTACTATCAGTAGTAACATGAACTGCAGTCAAGAAGTAAAGCAGAGGATAGCAATGGCAAAAGAAGCTTTAAACAAGAAGTGAAGCTTTTTCTGCGGACCTTTGACAAAAGAATTACGGATGAGGCTAGTGCTAGTGCATTGTATGATGCAGAAACTTGAACATTACGACGGAATGAGGAAAAGCGACTGCAAGCTATTGAGATGTGGATATGGAGAAGGATGGACAGACAAAATAAAAAATAAATATATGCTAGACAGAGTGGGTGAAGGAAGAACAATGTTGGAACTCATAAAGAAGAGGAAAATAAACTGGACTGGCCACTGGCTAAAAAGAAACTGTCTGCTGACGGATGACCCAGAAGGGATAGTTAATGGAATGAAAGTTAGAGGCAGAAAAAGACATCAGATGTTAGACAATATTAAAATAAATGGTTTGTATGCAGATACAGAAAGGGAAGCTGAGTTAAGAAAAGAGTGGAGAATGCTGAGTTTGCAGTGAAAGACCTGCTCTTGAGCAGAACACTATGTATATATTCCAGAAGTAGTAATTTCATACAGGATTTGTGACGAATGGAAATTATGATCAAATTACAATCCATTAAATAGAAAAGACAATCTGATTTTAGTTGTATTTAAAATGTGAAAGGTCTGGAATTTCTAGTCTAATTATGATTGTAATATGAATATTTTAACATGACGGCGCTTGTTCGAAATGACAGCATTCTACAGTACGTGAAAGCTCTACCTAACATCTCTTACTCATTTCTACAATTTTAATGACGAATCATTTTACACTCATTGGATGTAACTGACATAAGCGTATGTTTCTCTCTATTCAGTTACTATCACCTTGCTTCATCAAAGATGCCTGTTGAAGAGCGAACATACGTATTTATATTATTTTTTTAATACGAACTAGCTAAACCTGGCGTGCGCTGCTCCGCCTAAATAAATGAAAATTAATGAGCTTTTATGTTTGCTTGAATAAGTAAAAGGAAAAATAATTATAAATTTATATTTTTTAGATACCCCGTGTTAATTACCCGGCGTTGCCCGGGAATCTACTTATCCCGATCTTCTTGACATAAATGAGCTGAAATACGAAAATTAATGTGTTTTATGTTCAGCTAAATATGTGAGGGGAAAACTTACATCGTAATTATTTTTAGATACCCCGTGCTGTTTACCCGGCGTTGTCCGGGAATCTAGTTATCCCGATCTTCTAGACATAAATGAACTGAAATACGAATATTAATGTGTTTTATGTTTAGTTAAATAAGTAGGAGGAAACATTTATATTGTAATTATTTTTAGATACCCCGTGCTGTTTACCCGACATTGTCCGGGAATCTATTCATCCCGATCTTCTTGGCAAAAAGACAAAATTCGTTATTGTGAGTTATCCGTAAAAGAATACCCGCCATGTGCTGCTATGTTTGCACAGGAATCTACGTACTTGTCTCGATCTTCTTGGCATCAATGAAAGACAAAAATGGTTATTGTGAGTTATCCGTAAGATATAAACATATGCTGTCGCGGACTTTTTTGTAGAGCTTTTTGAGATATTCAATTCTGTGTACATTAATTTTGTGTATTTGGTGTGATTTAGGCAGCGTAAGCGATTTAAGCGTCGAATGAGCTACTTTTTTCACGTTTTCCACTACAAAGGGCGATTATTAAGGGTGTAGGAGTTGAGTATCACAACTCTCTTATAGCCTATGTTAATCCCGGGAATCTCCTGAACATTTTGCAAAAAGCCCCATCACAATCGGATCAACGGTATGGCCGAGCATATAGAACGAACAAACAAACAAACAAACATTTTTATATATTAGATTGTAATTGTAATAGTAGTAGCAAGTGAGAATTGGACTCTTAACCGTTCAGACAGAAGAAAAATAGAAACTGCAGAAATGAAGTTCTTGCGTTAAATAGTAGGTGTAACGATATCGGACAGAAAAAGAAATTAAGATATTAGGAAAGACTTGGGCATTTTTAATTTAACAAATATAACTGACAATATGAGAAACGCCTGGTATGAACATGTTCAAAGAATGCCTACAGATAGAATTTCTCAGCTATTTCTAAAGTACAACCAAACCAGATAGAAGGGTTGGACGCCCATTTACTAGATGGGAAGATTCACTATATCTCACTTGATGTGAAAACGGGCCAAATGACCTAATTTCATGATGAAGAAGAAGAAGAAGAAGAAGAAGAAGTAGCAGATGCAGTAGTTTGCTATTCATTCGAGAGAAAATAGTAAAAAAATATTAGATCTTTGATTCCCTAAAACGTTTGAAAAATGTCCTTCCTTTTTCATTGAAGAATGTGCTTGTCTCAACTTTGATTATGCCTCATTTCGATTATTTTTACTTACTCTTAACCGACATGAGTATCATATTCGTACAAAGACTGCAACGAGTTCACAATGCTTGTGCACATTATATATGCATTATGCAACCTCTGTAAATAAGATCACATAACTACAATATTTAAAATGTCGTCTTAGCTCCGATTGGAAGATAGGCGAAAGGTACCTTGCCTCTGCTTCTTAAACAACACTTTATCAACTTCATCACACCTTTATAGTATTTCTACTCGTTTCCATTCACTATCTTCCCACCATAACTTAAACACACGTTCGAGAGGAAATTTAACGATAGCTGTACCTCTACTTCGAACATCTCACTATTTCTCATCCTTCCATGTGTCAGCCATCCGACTCTGGAATTCCCTTCTCTCTTATTCAAGGACTGCCATCTCAAAAACAGTTAAAAACCTCACCAAATATTTCCTTAGATAATATAATATATAATAATATTTTTATTATTCCTTTATATTTTGCACTGTCTTTACCAAGCCGTTAAAAAAAGTTCATCAAATATTTCCTTAGACAATATATATATATATATATATATATATATGTGTGTGTGTGTGTGTGTGTGCGTGTGTTTGTGTGTGCGTGCGTGAATGTTGTATTTTTATTATTTGTTTATATTTCACACTTTCCTTACCAAGCCAATTATTATTAATTGCAGGTTATTATTATTATTGTATTTTAGTTTAATATTTTTGCTCTTCCCTTGTCATCTACATATTGTATAGCCTATGTCTATTATATAACTTATTATTAATCAAGTTTTAGATGATTACGTGAATAATTTAACCCTTGGGATGTGGATGATAAGACCTTACGGTTTTAACTCCATCAGGTAAAATAAATAAACCATTAAACCATTAAATAGTACTGTAATTTGGTAATTTGCTATACAATAGCAGATCGTAAACGAAATGAAGATATACGAACAAAACTAAATATATTCAAGTTATTGGATAGGATTGCACAATACAAAGACGAGTGTATGGACAAAATCAATAGAATGAATAACAGAATCCCGAAACAGATTCTTCACTACAGAAACTAAGACTAGAAAATGTAGTATGGCCCAGTAAAAGACGTACAGACCAATTCTAAAATGAGATCAGAACAGATCTTAAGATCTAATCCTTGATGTTGCTGATGATATTTAGGTCAGTTTGTTTATAAGAACTATTCAAAATAAACCTGCTGGGAAAAGATCAGCTGGAAAATCTAGAATGGATAGAATACGAAATAAAGAAATAAGGGAAATAATGGGCGTACAAGAGGAGCCGGACATCATAGAAAAGAAAAGATTACAGTGGTATGGCCATGTCAAAAGAATGCCAGAGCAAAGATTGCCCATAATTGTTATGGAATGGATCCCAATAGTAAGGAGGAAGAGAGGAAGACCGAAGAAAACTTGGATAGAAGAGGTACAAGCGGCTATGAATATCAGAGGATTGGAGGAAGATCAAGAGGAATAGAGTTTGGTTTCCGGAAGACGGGGGCAGCTACCATGATACCGGATGATGATGATTCAAATTAAAAGGTCCAATAGGTAGGCAAATAATCAAGAGGGAGAATAATATTAATCATGATTTGAGGGAGTTAAATTGTACAAGGAATGACTGAAAAAAACATTAGCATAGGATAGAGATATATGGAGACGGAGAACTTACGTCCGCTCGGCCATGAACCTCCAGGATGGATAGTGAATGCCAATGAGTTCGTTAATTAAGCCCTTTATGTCGCATACCACAGAATAATTACCATATATTTCGTTACATCCTATATTTGAGAAGTTTGTTAATTTGCACATGCACTTTGCAAGTTTCAGTTATCAGTGCATCATGTGCATGGCTCCTTTTGATGTGGATTGTGTATCCCTACAAATGCGCTTACACAGCCAGATGCAGAACGGCTTCTGTGAATTAGGAAGTAGATGGTACATACACAGATAAAGCCCCGTCCGCCCTATTACTAATATTCTAATTTATTGATAAGAATAGTAGTAGTAGTATTTTTATTTTACTAACACTTTACACGCTTTATATTAGCTTTACCTGTATCTGTCTATGTAACAGAATCTTTCAACACGATTTTCACCCACTTAAAAACATTGGATCGACTTGAAACTTTGTATACTTGTAAAGGACCAATGACAATACGATAATTTTATAATTTTTTTCTAAGATCGTGGCCAGGATCATCAGTGCATAAAAAAATAAAGACCGGTATAATAGGTTGCGGACTTATCGACTTTTTGGTCCATCATTGTAAGAAATTAATATTATATCCTCTGGTAGCTCAGTTGGTAGAGCGCTGGACTGTAGTGGTATATAATCTCAGTAATCCATAGGTCGCTGGTTCAAAACCGGCCCAGAGGATTTTTTAGAACTAAAAATATCGTAAGCAATTACATTTTCATGGGATTCCGGTTTATGACAATCAATTAAACTAAAAATTTTAAAAATAAATAATAGTTTAAAAAAAACTAAAACAACACGCTTTATTAGAAAACCAAACTAAAAAATAAAAAATAAATAACAGTTTAAAAATGCTAAAACAAAACGCTTAATTAGAAAACCGAACTAAAAATTTTAAAAATAAATAATAGTTTTAAAAAAAACTAAAACAACACGCTTTATTAGAAAACCAAACTAAAAAATAAAAAATAAATAATAGTTTAAAAATGCTAAAACAAAACGCTTAATTAGAAAACCGAACTAAAAAAGGAAAAATAATTTTAACTTCCAACACTCTTGGGATAAAATTAAAGTGGTCAACAAAAAATTCATCTCCAACACATCTAGAATATAACTAGAGTTATCTACAAAAACATAATTTTACCATCAAAAGCGTGGGGTGCTTTTTATGGTTTTTACGTTTTCTTTTTAGAGAATTTACTTTTACCAATATCTGTTTATTATCAAATATATTAATTGATATAGAGCACCCCACACTTTTGATGGTAAAATTATTTTTTTAGATAACTATAGTTTTATTATAGATGTGTTTGAGATTATTTTTTTTTTTGTTGGCCACTTTAATTTTATCCCAAGCGTGTTGGAAATTAAAATTATTTTTCATTTTTTAGTTCAGTTTTCTAATAAAGCGTGTAGTTTTAGTTTTTTTACACTATTATTTATTAACAACTCAGATTATACTTTTATGAGCTAAGTTCCAGTTGTAATGTAAACAAATCAGATGTACAGACTGTATTTTCATTCGTCGAATAAATGTTTACCTAAATGTGTAAGAAAATATATTTAGCTTTTTATCATTCGAAATAAATAAAATTAAAATAATAAGAAAAATGTATTATCCACCACATGTCTATATGTCATATGGGAAAATTTTAAATATATAATTTTAATAGATTTAATAGATTGAATAAATGGCTTGTTTAATTCTTACGCATGCGCAATACAGGATACTTTAGAATTTCAATTGTTTCAAATGGCTGCTTTTCCTGTACAATTTTTGAAGCAATAAAAAGGAAAACACTAAAAAGCGGAGAGATACATTATTTTGAATGTTTTCAATGTTTTCAAACAGTTTAGTGAAAAATATTCTACATTAGCCATTGAGGATGTGGTGAAAACAGAATTTACAGGAAAGTCAGCATTAAGCATATATTCTGCTCGTAGGCCTAATGAAATTACAAATAAATTATATCTATCGACATTATGGAAAAAGCGTAAATGCCTCATTAAACAAATCAATATATACTTCTCCTTCTTCTTCCTTTCATGTGATAGACCTAGCGGTCTGTCACGGTCTCAATCAAAACATTTGAAGGGTCTGCCCAATGAACTCTTGACTCGTGGCTGGTAATTTAAGATTTGACGTGGTATTCTTGTTCTGCTCATTGTTCTTACGTGAGATTTTTAGTTGTTTCTGTATTTTTTCACATATTCCATGATTGATTCTGTTTGTAATTCTTTGAGAATCTCAGAATTCATTTTATGGTCTGTTCTTTTAAACCTGCAGTACGTCTCATAAATTTCACTTCTGCTTTTTTTGTCATAAATAAAGAAGAAATTGAAGTTACAAATTATTGGTAACAATCTTATCTTGTATTTAGTCTTATTATCCTCTTAGTACAATATTGGCACTAGGTCACAAGATAGCAGTCTGCTAACAATTCCTCTTCATAGCACTTCCTCTTATTCTACTTCCTTCACAGTGGCCTCTGCCCGCTCCTGGAATCTCCTTCCTCAAGATATCAGGGGTTGCCGCACATTTGGCACCTTTAAGTCACGCTTATACAGTTACCTGTTGTCTAATAATTAATTTTTCTGTATTTATTTAATTTTATACTATGTCACTAATAATCTTTTCCTCGTTTTTTATATATCTTGTACATATTATATATTTAATTCGTTACGTTTAGAGTAAATCAAAATACATTATAAATATTAATTGTATTGTATTTATAACATGTAATCGTTTATGTATATTGTAATTTAGATGTAAGACTATTTTTTTGTATTTTTTTAAAACTTGGTTGAGTGGCAGACAAGGCCTTAATTCAGTCATATGGTGGGTAAAAGTATTTCCATGGTTCCCCCAATAGACGGAGTAATACTTTATGTAAGTTTGTTTACAGCACAACTGGAACTTAGCTCGGATACACTATAGAATCTAGCCTAGCAATTAAAATATTCAAGTTTAAGGGCTGCGTGGTTTTGTTCAGACGTCGTCTCTTATTTCAGACTTCATATTCTATTACGCGTTGTAAATCTACGACACGGGATTCACGACTTTACTTCCCTTCCGAAGATAGTTGATGACTTTTACGCCTGATGATAATACATGGTCCAGTTTTGAACCGGTGAAGTTCGAACCAGATACGAGCCTGGCAACCATTAGTCTACTATATCAAACTAATTTATAGAAGCTAAACATGTTATCGGCAGCGGTGGTCTAACGTTTATGTTCCCTGCCTCCAGTTCCGATGGTCGTGGGTTCAAACTCGGTTGAGGTCGATGGATTTCGTGAGGAACTTTAAGCCATGCGTCCCGAGTTTCAAGAATAGTCTTGGTGTTGTTACCAAACATGTCAAAATTTTAGAAATTTTCATCATCATCCGGTATCATGGCAGCTGCTGCCGTCTTCCGGAAACCAAACGCCATTCCTCTCTGTTCATCCATTGATCTTCCTCTAATCTTCTGATATTCGTAGCGCTTGTACCCCTTCTCTCCAAATTCTCTTCGGTCTTCCTCTCTTCCTCCTTTTCATTGGGATTCATTCCATTTTCAAAACTCTAAAAATTTAGTCTACATGCGTTGTCCGGGATTTCTAATGCAAAAAATCCGGTTTAAATCCCAATTTATAAGCATGAATAAAAGAGCCTCTGTGCAAAATTTAACCTATCTTCATCCATCAAAGTAATACCTTAATTGTCTATCAGATGTCTCACTGAGACCATGTGCTAACCAAATGTTACTCTTTGGAATCTGTAGTAAATAAGCGTAACTTAATTAGCCTGGTTGAAAAACTTTTGCTAGGAAGCATCCGTGTTCTCACATGTGACTTGTATACAGGAGGTTCTGCGTTCTAAACCCGGTGCCAACCACCAACCGGAGTTTTTTTTTTCTTCTGGTTTTCGTCATTATTGAAAGTAAATGACGAGTTGGAATTTCATTACCAGGAGTAGACAAAGTAAAGTGATTCCACTACAGGCCGCAGGAGAATGAGTAGATAATGTGCACAGTAACAACGTGGTATCTTGAAGTGTTTGATTTATGAGAAATAACACTTGCAAGCAGTCCTTCAAATGTAATAAAATTATACAGATATGCTACAAACGTGCGCTATCAGCAAAAGCAGAAATTATTCTTTTCAATAACAATTACAGTTATCAAGCTATTTTTAAAGATCGTTCACCTCCGCAGAACAATGCAGAGTAAAGGTACGTATTATCGTAATAAAACGATTCGAAGATTTCTGGAACAAAACCTTCGCAGAACAATGCAGGTTAAAGATACCTATTATCGTAATAAAATGATTGTTGTCCCACAAATCTTGTAATCGTTTTATTACGATAATACATATCTTTACTCTGCATTGCTCTGCGGAGGTGAAAGGTCTTTAAAATTCCTAAACGAATGTTCTTGTAAACGTTCCCTAATAATTTTATAATACTATTTTCTTAAAGAAAATAACAATATTCTGCATCTTTTATGTGACTAAGATACTATCCGCAACAGCAAAACATTGACCTGCTTCGTTTGTGGATTATTTGCGAACTAATGTCGTGTAATCCCGCGTACATTCACTTCACATCGGTCTGTAGCGTCGAGGAGTGCAGTGCTCCTACCCTAAATAATCTGGGAAAGAGCTTCATTTGCTATATATTCCTGAATATACATGGTTAGTATCTACGTCCGTGCGAAGCATCAACAGTGCTGCTATGACTGGAGGTAAACGTTCCGCTTTAACTTATAATATATTTATTTATATACAGATTTTCAATGTTCACACATCTTTTTTGTGCCTAAATTTTTATTTTCCTTCTCCACTTGTTCCTATCCATCAGCTCCATGCCCTCAGTCCTTTTGTTCTCATTCCAGTTCTTATTCCTTGCATCCACGAGTATCGAGGTCTTCCTTCCTTTCTTCTTCCAGGAGGACACCATTCTAAAGTTTTTCTGGGTAACCTTTCTTCTTGCATTTGTCGTAAGCCCATACCCATTTAATTGCTATATCTTATAAGTTATAACGGAATATATACTGAAAATTAATGTTTCCAAATAATCCGTCTTTAGGCAATGATTAACATAAGTAGATAGAAAAATCTGCACCCGAGCCGGGATTTGAGCCCAAGGTCCCCAGCTTTATGCACTGGCGCTCTATCACTGAGCAGTTAGGCACATCTCTAATAAACAAGAGCAAGCACGAATTCTCCTCTCTTTAATCTCCGAAACCCAGGTATCTATGAAACCTAAATTCACAAGACACTTAATGGGAGTGGTTCTACTGCGAGAAGCCATTAAGATACGGTTTCGATGAAAAATAACCTTATTACGAATCTTATATAGAACTTAATGTTTTCAGAGAAGCCAATTGTAGTCCATAGTTAACATTATTAGAAATAATATATATATATACTATCGCACAATTAAATATGGGAAGGCAAATTAAGGAAGACCCGAAAAGAGGGTGGCTTCAAAAAGAAGAATTGATGAGCTTATGTCCCGAAAACTTTACTTGTGCATACTGTAAAAAAAAAAAAAAAAAAAAAAAAAAAACACGCTCATAGGCTAGTGGTCATCGTTTCTGACTAAAGTTCATGAGGTCCTAGGTTTGATTCCCGATAAGATCATAGGAATTTTTCCGTAAAGGGAATTATTCCTGTGATTACCTATGATGTGGTATTTAGATTAAGGACTCTCCTGGCACTTCGTTATCATTCATCATCCATCACATCATCTGGGTGGCGTAACTCTGCCTTTCATGTGCCTTAACCTAAGAAAAGGATTACAATTCCGTAATGCCAGGGGAGAAAACCAGAAATGTCATTAAAGACAACCTGATAGCATTAGACAAAAAAGTATCAAAACTGACTTTTACGTGTCTGCATCCTTCTTACGCGTATATTACTGTATGTGGCCTTACAAATATCATTAGACTTCAGTAAGTCCTTGAAGAAATGATGACGATGAATTATGGAATTATTGAATTTTTGTTTTCGAAAAACTGCATATATTATTCCATTATCTTTTATGGTCTCACTTACCAAAACATGGAATTCCCTTCCGACCTATGTCAGAGACAGTCAAACTATAACATCCTTCAAAAACAAATTAAAAAATTATTCAATAACAAACTAACTTATACACCTCACTGATAGTATTCTTTTAATAATTAATAAATTTAATTATCTATGAAAATAATATTAAGATTAACAAATATTTTATTTTGTTTTGTTTTAAATATTGTACAAACGTAAAATTAGTTTTCTATATCTCATTATTTTTCTTTGTTTTTCATAAACATTAGACAGGGACAATTTAATATGTTTTGCTTGTATACACTTTATTATTAGTTTTAGTCTTAATTTTAACTAACATTAACTGGTTACATTATAGATCGTAATATAATAGATATTATCTTTTTGATCAAATTTTAATTTAGTATTTAATATTAGAGTTCATTGTGATTGTTATATTCTGATGCAATGTATGTTTGTCCTGGTGAGTGGAAGAGAAGGCCACATGGCCTTAACTCCAACCAGGCTAAATAAATAAATTTAAAATCTAAATCTAACTCCTTAAAAAAGGAGAGGCTATGGCTCACAATGGGCTATGCCATTATAGAGAGATTATATATATTTGTAATATAATAAATTGTAATTATGTTTATGTTTTACATTTACAATAACAGTACACACGAACCTCTTTATCCGTTCGAAATATAGTTAGCAAATATGAAGATTACATTAGGATGAATAACAAATTTTGCAATATTTGCGTGCATTAACACATGTAATACCTATGTAAAATGGATACATTTGTTTCAATTTGTATTATATAGGTCTAATCATATATCTATTCTATAGTGTTCTGCTAGGGCAGGTCTTTCACTAGAGTAATAGCATTTCCATGCTATGTTTTGCAGCTTTACCAGGGAATTTTAGGTGTGGTGCTTACCATTGCTTTCCACACCGGCGAAATATAATGATGATGATAATGGCCAGATGATGTCCGGGGACCATTTGGGCCTTAAAGCTACCTGACATTTGTCTTACAGGTAAAAAAACTGAAAAAAAAAACCTCATCCAGGAAGCTTGTACAGACCGGGAATCTAACCCGGACCCACTATGTGACAAGGCAGCAAGACTATATAGGATATATGAAAATAGTTTATACGAAAAGCGAATTAGAAAAACAAGTTTTAGGAATTTTAAATTTAGGGAAAAATGGTTTATGGGATAAATAAATTATGAAAATTCTCCGGAGAAGGGATATAGTCAAACGTGAAGGCTTAACACTGTATTTTCCATTTTAGGTAGAAAATTTAAGTTTTGCAGTTATGTTCCCTGAATATAGAATATATAGTTTGAATAATATAAATGTCGTAATCTTTCAAAATTAATTGCACTACATTACCTAGATCTCTCTTAGGGGTCACCACTAGTCCCGAGGGTCGAGGGTTCAAACTCGGCCATAATGGTCAGTTTTTTAGGATGGAAACATCAAAATGGACAAGTTCTCCGGGAGGCATTTTATGCCGCGGGCCCTGGGTCTGAAGTTTTTCGTGCTCGTAAAAGAACCTCAAGCCTAAATTAGTGCCTCAGATCAATTTTTAAATGACCTTCTTCATACAAGTAATACCTTAGTGGCCTTCTAGGTATCCCTTGAGGCGATGTGCTGACAACATGTCACTCACTGATATCTATAGGGAAATAAGCGTAACCTACATTAGCTAGATCAAGAAACCCCTGCTAGGGAAGGACCCATGACGTATGGGGTATATACGTACATAATACCTACTGCTGAATTGAACAGAGCATTTGATAACTAGAGTCAGGAGTTATATAGAATCTATATAATAGCCTATGTAAAAACGAATATATGTCTGTCTATGTGTCCTTTATAGAATTCTAAACCGTTTAACCGATCATCGTGAAAATTTGTATATCCTGGTTTTCAGAAGCGGCGAGTATTTAGCCATTATCTATTATGTTCTAAAATAATTAGGTGTGGGAGTTCATCTGAAACGAAAATATAAAAATCGTTCTAGCGATCGCAATTTTCAATGTTTCACAACAAACTCAAAATATCCTTTTAAAATAAACCGAGGAATGTATTTTAAAAAAATCAGCGAAATCCGGCTGTTCGAAGTGGGGGATTACCTGACATTCGAAATTAAACATTTACTCTAGCAACCGCCATGTTTGGTTCGTCGCAGTGTATACCATATAATTAATTAACCCTCAATATTTAATTTATTTAGGCGTAGCAGCGCTCGCCGGATATTAACTAGTATACTCGGACTAATGGATCTGTGCCCCTATAGCGCTGGTATCGTTCTTAGAAAAGTACACGTCAATACTCACACCGTTTCACCGCATCCTCCTCCCATTACGTCAAACACCAACCAAAGAATCTTGTCGAGTAGGGATGTTGCCAAACTTCCCCAGTGTCATGACTCTTGAATATTGAATAATGCAAGGTTGGAGTCGAGTTGACAACAATGGAGTGCAAGTGCCAGAGAGAGAGAGAGAGAGGAATGCATGGGGGGAAATAATTTGCCGAGGCAGAAAAGGAAGTAGGTTTTAGTTCGCATATCTTACAGGGGCATAGATCCGTTGGTCAGATAATAATAAAAGATAAAATTCAACACAGAAAATGTACATTATTCAAATGTTTGTGTGTGAAACCAAGATGAAAAAAACAGATGTCTTAATTCTCATAACAATATTCAACTGCTTGAACGTGAATCCAAAACAAAAGACAGTCATAAGTCTAACTTCTCATTATACTATGTTGCAATCCTAAAATTTTTGTTAACACACAATTTATTTTCTTTTAGTTTTATAATAAATACCTGGAGCTATAATAAATATAGCATCCAGATTAAAAAACCAACTATAACGGCTAAGGAGCATGTTTTACTATTCCAAATTCTGCACACCTATTACCAAGTTAATTATCAACGCGTTTTCAAAATTTGTGTCTCATCACAATTTAGGAACAATGCCATAAGATACTTATTTACTTTCTATACCACAGCACAGGACATGCCTATACACAGAATATTACACAATTTCTATGACTGGAGAATGGAACTCGCTTCCCAGTCATGTCAGGGACTGTCAATCACTATCATTACTTAAATTCAAATTAACTGACATCTTAAGTTCCACACAATGAAAATATGAACTGCATAACAACTATATTCAGCATTTCGTATGTATCTATAAATATTCATCTAGGAAGTTTTTCTTACTTAATTTTATTCCATGTTTTGTTAGTGTTCGCTAATATTAGACCAAGTCCTTATTGTCTTTTGTTTAACTTATAATTTAATATAATATAATGTTGAATGGAATTTTGTGTGATAAACAGATAAACAAAGAAACTAAAATCCATAGTAAGAAGTCTAATGACCTATGGAGCAAAAACGTGTACTATAAATGTCAAATTAAAGTCAAAATTGCAATCTTATGAAATTGATTTTTTTACGAAGATCTGCACGATGCCTAAATTAGACAGGATCAAAAACATAATTATCAAAAAAATTAACTTTAACCAAACAATTATACAATTTGTATAAAATATACAGTTACAATTGTTAGGATGATGAATGAAGATAGATTTTTAGTCAGGAGTTTGAAGTGGATTCCAAATAGGAGGAAAAAAGAGGAAGACGTAAGACGACATGGATAGATGGATTTATGAATTTGTACGCCGTAGCGTAGTGGTTAAGGTACTGAGCTACAAGCCGGAGGGTCGAGGGTTCAAGTCCCGTTCGGGTCAGGATTTTTAAACTGACCCAAACCCTCTGGCGGCACTATGGCCCTGGGGTCGATTCAGCCTCTAACGGAAATGAGTACCAGACGCCTGTTCTGGGGTAAAGGCGGCCGTCACGCAAGGCTGACAACCCGGTTGACATGAAGTGCCGATTGTCTAGAAAAAGTGGGAGCCTTAACCTCCTACTACCCCAAGGGCCTCCGGGCCTGTTGTGGGATCACTTTACTTTTTTTTTTTAAAGACTGCAGGATGTTCACTGGAAAGATAGAGATTAATGGAGTAAGACAATCAAAACAATAATGGGCACAGGAAAATGGTGTACACTTTTAAAGCTTGTTAGATAAAAAATAAAAATATTTTTCAAATATTTTAAATTTGTAATAAGTAGGCCTATGTAACTAATTATTGTATCATCATATTAATTTTTTCCATTATAGGTTTAAAGCTGTTCTTTCTTCAATTCTTGAAGCCTCATCTTAGGTCGTCATACCACAGCTTTCTGGGACGTCCCCGTTATCTTCTGCCCCTATGTAGATTATCCCTTGCAGTCTTGACAATTCTTTTGTGTCCATCCTGCTTATATGCGCATCCCAATCTTTCTGGGACGTCCCCGTTATCTTCTGCCCCTATGTAGATTATCCCTTGCAGTCTTGACAATTCTTTTGTGTCCATCCTGCTTATATGCGCATCCCAATCTTCTTTTCTCCTATATACCAGTCATTTATAAATTCTGGTCTTAGTCTAGGTTTTTAAATATTTATTTTCTCCAAATTGTATCATTAAGAAATCCAGCAATTTGATTCTCTTTAATAATCTATTATCTGACTTCTTCTTCTACTGTATATTCCCGTAACTTGTTAATTCAATTCCTAAACATTCGAATGTCATTTCTTGTTGAATAATTTTACCATCTACTTCCAACTTACATATTTTGCATCCTCTGGATGTTACCACATATACACTTTTTTATATAAAATTTTCAAATTAAATCTTTTAGTGTTAGGTTAAGTATATGTAATAATCGTTGAAGGTCATCTTCGCTTTCCGCCAATATAATGCATAATTTTATTACTTGCTGGTTGCGTGGTCTAGAGAAGGTCTAATGGTTTTAACTCTCCCAGTTTAAATAAAGTATTATTATTATTATTATTATTATTATTATTATTATTATTATTATTATTATTATTATTATTATTATTATTCATCCGGTATAATGGCAGCTGCCGCCGTCTTCCGGAAACCAAACGCCATTCCTCTCTTGTCCATCCATTGATCTTCCTCCAATCCTCTGATATTCATAGCTGCTTGTATCCCTTCTATCCAAGCTTTCTTCGGTCTTCCTCTCTTCTTCCTTTCCATTGGGATC
This sequence comes from Diploptera punctata, assembly GCA_030220185.1. Lineage (NCBI taxonomy): Eukaryota > Metazoa > Arthropoda > Insecta > Blattodea > Blaberidae > Diploptera > Diploptera punctata. The sequence continues at coordinate 79,836 of JASPKZ010007426.1, read as the reverse complement.
CATTCCATAACAATTTAAGCAATCTTTCCTCTGGCATTCTTTTGACATGGCTATACCACTGTAACCTTTTCTTTTCTATGATGTCTATGATGTCTGGCTCCTCTTGTACACGCATAATTTCCCTTATTTCTTTATTTCGTATTCTATCCATTCTAGATTTTCCAGCTGATCATCTTAAAACATCCATTTCTGTACTTAAAATTCTTTTCATTTCCCTGGTAGGAATTTGCCAGACTTCAGCACCATATGTTAAAATGCACTGAATTATGGTTTGATGTATTTGTAATTTTCTATTTTTTTGTGAGTTTTTGCTTCATCAAAGAGAGTTTAAAGCATTTATTGCTTGTTTTGTTTGTGCGATTCCTCCATATTTTTAATTTCCACTGTGTTATCGCCTGAATGGTCTAGTTTTGTTCCTAAATAAGTGCATTCAATACTAAGTTTTAGTTCTTCTCCATTGTTGAAACTTATATTTTCCATTTCTTCTCCTATACACAGGTATTTAGTTTTCTCAATGTTTATATAAAATCCCCATTTTTCATATTCTTCTTTTAGTTTTTTAGCCATATATTCTATGTCATCGTGGTCTTGTGCAATTAATACCTGGTCATCTGCAAACTTTAGTGTATATACATGTGTATTTTGGATTGCTATACCCATTTTTTTACATTTTTTCCTCCAGTCTCATAGGACTCTTTCGAGATAAATTTTGAATAGAGTTTGAGATAAACTGCAACCTTGCCTTAAACCTTTTGTAATAGTAAATCCCTCTGTTACATGATTTCCAATTTTTATTTTCGAAATATATCCTTTGTACAATGTTTTATAGCTTCTATTAATTTTTTGGTAATGTTAGGATTGTCTAAAGTTTCCCATAACATTTCTTGAGGATTATTATTATTATTAATATTATTAATATTATTATTTTTATTATTATTGTTATTATTATTATTAATATTATTTTTTTTATTATTATTATTAATATTATTTTTTTATTATTATTATTAATATTATTATTATTATTAATATTATTATTATTATTAATATTATTATTATTATTATTATTATTATTATTATTATTATTATTATTATTATTATTATTATATTATTAATGTTGATTGAAGACACTATTTTACATTATATTAAAACTCGGCAATTAAGATGGTACGGACATGTCCAGCGAATGGAAGAGGATCGACTATCAAAATGTGTTTTTGAATGAAAACCTGAGGGGAGATGAGGCAGAGGAAGACCTAAAACCTATTGGAGTCAGGGAATAAATCTATACATGAAGGAGAAACATCTACAACCAGGAGATTGGATGGACCAACAAAATTGGCTATTAGGAATCCGACTATGTTAAACACAATCAACCGATGATCCATATATCTATCATTATTATTATTATCATTATTATCATTATCATTATCATTATCATTATCATTATCATTATCATTATCATTATCATTATCATTATCATTATCATTATCATTATCATTATCATTATCATTATCATTATCATTATCATTATCATTATTCATGCGGTATCATGGCAGCTGCCGCCGTCTTCCGGAAACCAAACGCCATTCCTCTCTGTCCATTCATTGATCTTCCTCCAATTCTCTGATATTCATAGCCGCTTGTACCTCTTCTATCCAAGTTTTCTTCGGTCTTCCTCTCTTCCTCCTTTCCATTGGGATCCAATCCATAACAACTTTAGGCAATCTTTCCTCTGGCATTCTTTTGACATGGCCATACCACCGTATTACTTTTTATTATTATTTATTATTATTATTATTATTATTATTATTATTATTATTATTATTATATCCTGACTTAATCTCACTTCCATATTGGCTGGATGATCTGTGAGGAAACGAGAGCAACAACATGGTAAACCAAGGGCCTGTTTCACCGTGGTACGGAGTATTTACTTTTAATAAGGTTGTTAATCATGATTAAACTGGTTTTAAATTGTCAGTTATTTTTCATGTCCTTGTAGGTGTATTTTTCAAGTGAAAATTGTTTTCGAGCCCAGTTATCGCTCTGGTCGTGAGTTAGTTAAATTACTCCCACACACAATCAAATTACAAGCGAGATGAACGTCAACCCACTTTTTTTTAATAAAGAGCCTATATGTAAAGGCAAAATAATTAATTTGCATTTTCCTCTGAGTAAAAAAGATACTCAATTTTCAGCTTGCAATATTACTTTCATATATATTAATTTAGCCGTAAATGCACCGCTGTGGTCTCGAGGTAACGTGCTGCCTTGTCACGCAGCGGGCCCAGGTTCGATCCCAGGTCAGGACAAGTTTCCTGCTTGAGGTTTTTTTGGGGGTTTTTCCTCACCTCTAAGACAAATGTCAGGATACTTTAAGGCACAAACGGTCCCCGAATATCATCTGGCCATCATTATCATCATCATCATCATATTCATTTCATTAGATTAAGTTTAGGATTAAGGCCTCTCCTGGCACATCATTGCCCATAGTCATCTTCATCATATCATTGGGGCAGCGTAACTCCGCCTTCCGGGCGCCCCAATCTGAGAAGTGGGTTACAATATGCCAATGCCAGGAGATAATACCAGAAATGTCGAAATGAGAAACTAGTGGCATTAAAAAAAATAGCCGTAAATTTTATGAAAGTTGGAAATAATACTTAATAACGACCATTTTCTTTTCATGTCCATTTTCCATTATTTTATTTCACTTACATTTGTCAAATATATGCATTAACACTGTTCTTTATTGTAGTAAATTCTATCTTCTTCTCCTTCTTCTTCCAGTGTAGACAAGGTGTCTGTTCCTCTTCTATCTATTGTCTCAATTGTAAATTTTCATCTTTTCTTCTTCCCAATTGGGAATTTATACCTAGCTATTTTAACTATTCTGTCGTTTGACATTCAATTTATATATTAACAAACAATAAATTCTGTGTTGGAGCAAAATATTGATAAGTACCAAACTCCATGGCGCGACAGGCCTAGAAAGCACCTGGCCTTCCATCTGGCTGCTGACCTCACATCCACGTGTATTAATCACAGAGGTAGACGATCATACAGCCAGTGTAGGGATGTCATGTAGTCAGCATCTCGGGTCGCTCAGGCATTATAGCTGGTTACTTCAACTTGGAGCTGCTACTTATTGTAGCTACCCAAATTCCTCGCGATGCTGGGTTGGTACCGGACCCATACTGGCCGAAATTCCATGAGAAAATTTCTTCCCTAATGGAGATGCAAATCATCGATCCCGGTGAAGTTTGAACATGCGACCCTCGGGGCCAGAGATAGTCCACCGCGGCCAACTTTAAAAATTGTAAAAATAACTTAAATTGTTCCAAATTACACAATGATAATATTGTGGTTGTGAAACAAGATAGTAGCCTCAAGCGGTAGCATTTGTGATTCGGTCAAATACCGGTGTCAACCAATATGATTGAGGTTTTATCAATGGTCAAATCAAATGCTGGATTGTAAATTCATTACAGATCCATTTTATGGTATTCACCATTTTATAGTATCATTACTAGGCAGAGGATTTTAAGGTGCAAATTTTGGTCGTAAAATGGGGAAAAAAGGTTCTGAAAATACATGCAAAAATGTGCAAAAAATGTGCTGGTGAAACAATGTAATCAAGGTTTAAACCAGTTACATGAACTCAGTTTATATAATGTGCATATCATTTTGCATCAAATTTTTCTTCTTTATCGAGTCCATAAGAGGTTCTTTAGTTTATTGCAATATTTATTTCGCAGATGGAACATCGATAAATTGCGTTTTGAATTCTTCTGAAAATGCATACAACTTTTCTTTCTTAACATTCGCCATGTTATTGTTGTGAAAACCCAGTTGTAATACTAATAAAAATGTGTTGTGGTTCAGATTAGTAAAACACAGCCAACAAGTCGGTAGATAGAAAACTTAAAATTATTATTGCCAGTACTAACTGAACTTATTTTAAACTGTACAGCAACACTGCTAAACATTTAAATTTGACTTCACAGCTGCAGATTGGCCGTTGTTACTGGGATATAAATTACTGGTGCTTTATATAAATTATATTTTAATATTTATTAATACCATTGAGTTGTAAGCCTTCCTCATTCTCTAAAGATTTAATGGCATGCTCTAGTATAAAATTAAATAGTAGAGGAGATAGTGCATATCCTCTACTATTTAATTTTGTACTAGAGCATGCCATTAAATCTTTAGAGCATGAGAAAGGCTTACAACTCAATGGTATTAATAAGCTGTTAGTTTATACTGATGATGTAGTATTATTGGCCGATAGCGAGGAGATACTAAAGGACAACACGCACACACTATTGAGTAATACTAAGAAATTAGGACTGGAAGTAAATATCAATAATACTAAGTATATGGTCACACGTAGAAATTCATTATATAATGGAAATGGACAGCTAATGACAAATGAGGGAAATTTTGAGGAAGTGGCTGAATTCAAATACTAGGAACAATAATCACAAATAGGAATGAGATGCACAAAGAAATTAAACATAGGCTCAATTCTGGAAATGCGTGCTATTGTGCATTGCAGAGACTCTTGATGTCCCAACTCCTTTCAAAAAACGTAAAACTGAAATTATATAAAACTATTATTCTACCAGTTATATTATATGGGTGCGAAACATGGACTCTTACTTTAAGGGAGGAAAGGAGATTGCAAGTATTTGAGAATAAAGTTCTTAGGAAAATTTTTGGTCCAAAGAGAGATGAACAGACAGGTGAATGGAGAAGACTCCATAACAATGAACTACATGGTCTTAATAGGAAGCCAGATATAATAAGAACAGTCAAGTCTCGTAGACTGCGATGGGCAGGACATGTTGCACGTATGGGGAATGAAAGACTTGCATGGAAGCTTCTTGTAGGAAAGCCAGAGGGAAAACGCCCAGTTGGTAGACCAAGAATGAGGTGGGAGAATAACATTAACTATGATTTGAGGGAAGTAGATTATACAGGGAATGATTGGAAAACATTAGCTCAGTATAGGGATGTATGGAGAGCTTATGTCCGCGCGGCCATGAACCTATGGGTTCGATAGTGCCAGTGAGTTAGTTAGTTTTAGTTATTTACTATAATTTCAAGAAGAGAAAAAATTAGGAACTCAGTTATAAGGAAGAAAATGAAGATTGAAGACACTATTTTAGATTATATTAAAACTCAGCAATTAAGATGGTATGGACATGTCAAGCGAATGGAATACGATCGACTACCAAAATCTGTTTTGGAATGGAAACCTGAGGGAAGACGAGGCAGAGGAAGACCTAAAACCTCCTGGAGTCAGGGAATATGTTTATACATGAAGGAGAAACATATAGGCCTACAACCAGGAGATTGGATGGACCGACAAAATTGGCTATTAGCAATCGGACGATGTCAAAGACATTAATCAACCGATGATCTATCTATTATTTACTATTGTTGACTTCACACTGCAGATTGGCCATTGTTTCTGGGGTATAAATTACATAAATTATGTTTTAATATTTATTTAATATTGTTGACTTCCAATTCAGATTTTAAAAAGATGTTCAAGAAGAAAAAAAAAATGCAACGTTTCTGTCCTATCTTTTAAAAACGCGGAGGAAAAGGTGCTGAAGCATAAACAAGAGGGAAAAAAGGGGCGAAATGTAGTAATCACACAAAAAAGGTGCAACAAATTGCATTACTTTCGCTTGATTTCACCCCCCTCCCAAATACATATATATTGAACTATTGGTATGAAAACGGCTATATTTTTGGAAAGGAGCCGCACCTCAAAATCCTTTCGTTAATCATTACAAAGGATCACACCTAGGGAGAACATGACCTTCAATATTGGTGAAGTGGCTTGCGTATTTCTATGACCCCTGAGCTATGCCGGCGGTAGCATAGCTACTGGTAAGGCCTCACATGCCGGACAGGTCTAGGGTAGGGATCAGATAAAGATGTACTCCAGAAGAGGACTCAACGGCGGATGTGGTGGAAAGGAAAAGAAGTCCTTCAGAACGGTACAGAAGGTGGAAGAGGAAATCTAAAGGGAATGCCTGTCTCTAAGCTGTGGTGAAAGCAACTGGTTTAGGGGATGGAAACCCCGAAATCAATGGACCTGGTCCTCCAGATTGCGGGTTTGGCGTTAGGTTACCTCCCTATCACAGTGATAACAAATATTGTTTTCAAGTATCAATATGAATCAGCCGGAAGGATTAATGGTACTATTGATAGAAGATAGAAGAGTCTGGAGGAAGATTTTCGAGAAGGCAAAAACATTAAATTTTGAAGTTGTAGTAGATAATGATGATGATGATGATTACAAAGGATCGAATCCTGGCGTTACGCAGGGATGTTGGTGATGATCCACACAGATTGTTTTTCGTTATTTCTCGGAAATCTCCCGTTTCCTGAATTTAATCTCATCAACACTCTCCATTCCCTTTCCCTCTTCATTGTGTTATTTCTTCTCCATTCATTCATTTCATACTGCCTTTCACCTCATTTCATTAAAAAAATAACTGCTTTAACTAACTATAGGGTTAGGCCTATTATCCCAGTCCTATTAGGCTACACTGAGCAACAAAAAAGAAACTTTTGTTTTGTCTCAGAAAAAAAAAAATTTTCTCCTGAATTCAAATAGGATATCGGTTTTTCTCCATCACGCAATATTTCCGAGAGACAGGCATTTATTATAATTTCAAACACTTTAATATTTTCTACATTCGTAACTACACAATATTCGAACATTCAGACTCACCTAGAAAGTAAGAAATGACGATTTTCTGCTATATTTCGCCTGTGGAGCATCCTTCTTGATGGTCCAACAATAATCGGCCAACATATTAGGATTCCATTATTTCTATTATCCATAGCTGAAATATCCTGATGAAAGTGTTCCCCGTGCTCATCGCTCACTGCGCCAAAGATTTTCCGGGAAGAAATCTAGGTTTATAAAAATATAATTATTTAAATCTATTAATCGAAATTGAAATAAAAAACTGTGGGTGATGGAGACATTGCGAATACATATTTGAAAACACGATAAAAAACTGCATTAAGTACAACTATTGGTAGTCATGAGACAAAAATCATGTTGACCAGTGTTATCTATAATGGTGTCGCCTATTGTTGAGTCATAGCCTCTCCTTTGTTAGGAGTTACTAGACCAAGTTAATTTTTTAGCTACCTTATTTGCCCATAGATGTCATTAATGGCATGCGGTCAACAAACCGACTCAATGAGACATCTAACAGGCAACTAAAGTATTACCAGATCGTTGAGGTCGGTAAATTTTGCTTACAGACCTCTTTATTCAGATTTAAGGAGCTTTAGGAGCCTAAAAATCTTCAGACTCGGGACCCACGGCTTAAAGTTCCTCCCGGAGAACTTGCTCCTTGGATTTTTCCGTCCTAAAAAGATCCATCGACCCCGGTCGGGTTTGAACCCGCGTCCATCGGTATTAGAGGCAAGGAGCATAACCTCTAGTCCACCTCGACTGACCAGTCCTATTAAAACATGGACGTTTACTTTAAGAGAGGAAAAAATAGTTTGAGTATTTTAGAATAAATTTCTGAGGAGGTTTTTTGGACCAAAGAGAGATAAACAGGCAGGCGAATGGAGACGACTTCATAACAGTGAGGTACATTATCTTTATATATAAAATATAATAAGAACAGTTAAGTCACGTAGACTGTGATGGGCAGAAAATGTGGCACGAATGGGGGAATGAAAGAGGGGCGTGGAAGATTCTTGTTGGAAAAAAAGAGGGAAAACGCCCAGTTGGTAAACCAAGAATGAGGTGGGGGAATAACATTAACGATGATTTGAGGGAAGTGGATTATACAGGGGATGATAAGAAAACATCAGCTCAGGATAGGGACGTTTGGAGGGTGTATATCCGCGTGGACATGAACCTACCGGTTCGACATATCCAGTGAGTTAGCAAACCACAGGCGTTTAATAAAATACATGGTTGTGGGGAACTAACGGAGTCACACTGATACACTTCCTCATGACTAGAAGCTTGATGTGTGCCGAATCAGGAATACCATAACAGACTACACATCACTAAGGTAAAGGTAAAGTGATCCCACTACAGGCCTCAGGAGGCCTTTGGGGTAGTAGGAGGTTAAGGCTCCCACTTTTTCTTGACAATCGGCACTTTATGTCAGCCGGGTTGTCAGCCCTGCGTGACGGCCGCCTTTACCCCAGAACAAGCGTCTGGTACTCATTTCAGTTAGAGGCTGAGTCGACCCCAGGGCCATAGTGCCGCCAGAAGGTTTGGGTCAGTTTAAAAATCCTGACCCCACCGGGACTCGAACCCTCGACCTTCCGGCTTGTAGCGCAGTGCCTTAACCACTACGCTACGGCGTGCCCCGACTACACATCACTATAGAGCAGATTTAATCTCATTCATTCCATAACGTGAAGATGCGTAATACAATGAACCTAAAATTTGGTTGCCTTGTTGGGGTCTTAAAATCCAAACCCATCTTTACTAATCTAAACCAAGCTGTCATAACATGATAATACTGTAGATTAAGAAAATATATATATTAGTTCCAAACTAAAAATTATGAATTATAAAAAAAGTATAATGCAAGGAATATTTTAATATTTGAGAGAGATGAAGCATGCAGGGCTATTTTGAAAGCTAACAGTCAAAGGGAGAGAGAAAGAGTACTAATAGGGTGTCTATTTAAAGGACCAAGAAAGATGACTCTGTGTCTTGTTGGTACTGAAGAATCATCATGGGTGAACCTGTACATTAATTTAATGCAGGGGATTTAGAAATGTATCATAGTATATTTTGGTTAAGTAATAATAAAATGATAACTTTAAAAACTTGAGAATGAAAACCAAGAGTAATTTCTAAATAATGTACAGTCAAAAATTAGGTCTCAACTACACACATATATATATATATATATATATATATATATATATATATATCCCTTTTAACGTCCTAGTAGGCATAATGTAAGAATAAACTTGACTTTAGTTTAGTTGGTATCCAGGAATAATGATATATTAATTTAAATAAAATAAAAACTAGCAGCAGGTAACCGACGTTTAAGATCTCTGAACAAAATTATACAATCCAGATATATATCTGTTGTAGTGTATGGCAGTGAATTCTGGACCATATCAGAAAGAACTGCAACAAGACTTGCCACCTGGGAAAGAAAGATCTTCTTCTTCTTCCTTACAAGTATTACGCCAAGGCCTGTTACGATCCTATAGAAAATTTTCCCTCCCCGGGAAATTCTCGTATAAGACTTGAAAGCATAATAATAGTCCCTTCGATTGGTTGCTGGCCAAAGGAAGGCAAGACCAGTGATGGGGCTGCCATCTTATAGCCTCTGGTCAGGCTTTTCTGGAGAAGAAAAGAAAATAAAGGAAAGAAGAAATGGAAGAAAGGAAAGACTCCCTAGCCCTCGGATGCCCTAATAGCGTCGGGGTCGAAAAAAACAAGAGTTAACCAAGAGAGGTTAGATAGTAAAGTTAAAAGAGTGCAAAACACAAGTAAGTGGAAGAAATGTTTTGCTCAGCTTGGGAACCTTGTGGTCGCCATCCACATATCCCCTAGATGAGGACCCCCATAAAACAATTATTAAACCTGTTGTAGTGTATGGCAGTGAATTCTGGACCATATCAGAAAGAACTGCAACAAGACTTGCCACCTGGGAAAGAAAGATCTTAAGGAAAATATATGGTCCAATTAAGGATAAGGGTACCTGGAGAATAAGAACCAGGAAATATATGACCTAGATAAATATATATAAAGATAACGATATAGTTATAGATATTAAAGTTAGACGTATCGAATGGTTGGGCCATATTTGCAGAATGAACGAGACACGTTTGCCCAGGATGATATCAAACACTAAGCTGGATGGAAGGAGAAAAGTTGGGAGGCCTAGGTTACGATGGATGGACGATGTAGAGGCAGACCTACGGAAGATTGGCATAACAAATTGTGAAACAATGCCACTGATCGAAGGGAATGGATGGTTGTTATGAGGGAGGCTAAGGTCAAACTAAAAGGACCGTCTCGCCAATGATGATGATTAGTTTTAGTTACAATTAGATTTAGCTCATATATTTATGTATTAATTTAATTTAGAAGTCAAAATATATAATTTAAGTTTGTTACTTTTTTTTTGTAGAGCTCTGCTAACCCTTTTCGTGTAAAATTGTTCCTTTATAGCTCGGCTGAACTTTAAATAAGTATGTAATTAAACGCTACCTAGACCTCCGAAGAATTAATTTAATTATCCATCTTAAGCCCTTTGGTAGAAAACGTCCCTAATCTTAACACAATCATAAAAAAATTAAACATGACCTTGTCAAAGCCTATATAAATAAGAATTCAATAAAAGCAAGGTTATAGATTAGTTATTTTCATTGCGGTCATATCAATAAACACATATCAGTAAACTGTCACAATTATGAATGATAATTTGTGATTATTTCCTGTACAAGAATAGAGTGCTTTATGTGAAATGTAGTACTGTATGATTCAGAGACTTGGACATTACGAAAGGAACGAAGAAAAGCGACTGGAAGCTTTTGAGATATGCATACGGAGAAGGACAGAGTATAAAACGGACAGACAAAATAAAAAGATAAAGATGTGCTTGACAGAGTGGGTGAAGGAAGAACAATACTGGAACTCATAAAGAAGAGGAAAAGAAATTGGATTGGCCACTGGCTAAGAGTAAACTGCCTGCTGACGGATGCCCTGGAAGGAATGGTCTACGGAAAGACGGTGTGACAGAAAAAGACATCAAATGATAGACGATGTTAAAACAAATAGTTGTATGCGGATACAAAAAGGAAGGCTGAGTTAAGGAAATAGTGGAAAATGTTGAGTTTGTAGTGAAAGACCTGCCCTTGAGCCAAACACTATATATATGTATGTAGGCCTACTTGTATTTTCGAATATGAATAAATGAGTGAATTAAATTGATTCCAATAACTACAAAATTCTTCCTCATAAGTTGATACAACAATTCTCATCAATACGAAACAGAAAGGAATTATATCGAAAACTCTCGATGATTGTTCATCGATGTTGACAATGTTTTGATACAAGGAACGCATGTATTACAAAACTCTATTATAAAATAATTTGATACTTGACATAGGAGTTGCAGTATGTATTGTCTTTTGGGTTATCATGCCAGAGTACTAACTGCTAAACATCTTATCCCACCCACACACTAACCCCTAGAGAGTAAATAGTTTCTTGAACATGTGGCAGAATACCATGTTCTCCACGCTAGATCCCCAGATTAGACGTCTGAGAAACAGAAATGTATGTGGTGAACTATTATAGAAATTCCACGGATTCGTTCAAAAATACAAAATCATAATATATATATATATATATATATATATACAGATAATATATTTTGCATATCACAAATTATAAAAAAAGAGCTACTAACAGAGATAGACATTTGCTTTTTGTCGATTTAACCAAGGCATATGATAGTATTCCTCAAAAAATGTTATGGGAAACTTTAGAAAATTCTAACATTACCAAAAAATTAATAGAAGCTATAAAAGCATTATACAAAGGATCTGTTTCGAAAATAAAAATTGGAAATCATATAACAGAGGGATTTACTATTACAAAAGATTTAAGGCAGGGTTGCAGTTTATATCTCCAACTCTATTCAAAATTTATCTCAAAAGAGTACTAAGAGACTGGAGAAAGAAATGTAAAAAAAAATGGATATACCAATCCAAAATACACATGTATATTCACTAAATTTTTCAGAGGACCAAGTATTAATAGCACAAGACCACGATTACATAGAATATATGGCTAAAAAACTAAAAGAAGAATATGAAAAATGGGGACTTTATATAAACATTGAGGAAACTAAATATCTGTGTATAGGAGAAGAAATGGAAAATATAAATTTCAACAATGGAGAAGAACTAAAACCTAGTATTGAATGTACTTGTTTAGGAACAAAATTAAACCATTCAGGCGATAACACAGTGGAAATTAAAAATGCTTTAAACTCTGTTTGGTGGAGAAAAATATTACAAAAAATATAAAATTACAAATATATCAAACCATAATTCAGAGCATTTTAACATATGGTGCTGAAGTCTGACAAATTCCTGCCAGGGATATGAAAATAATTTTAAGTGCAGAAATAGATATTTTAAGAAGATCAGCTGGAAAATCTAGAATGGATAGAATACGAAATAAAGAAATAAGGAAAATTATGGGTGTACAAGAGGAGCCGGACATCATAGACATTATATAAAAGAATAGATTACAGTGGTATGGCCATACCACTTCTTTATTCAAAATATAATTCCTTGAAATTGAACCCATAAAACAAACATTTAATCCAGGTTTCCAAAAATGATCGATATTTTAAATTTAGAAAAATAATACTAGTAGTGGAAATGATTATGCGAGACGAAACGGTAGAATTTCCAGACTGGAACATGTAACACATTCAGAAATTAGGTATAACATGGATAAAGGGAAAATATATATAGGCCTACTAATAATTAAGCTTAGGGTATTTAGTTGCAATATTCACGATAAAAAAAGAAAGGGAAAAAGGGTTCTGAAAATAGCCCAAAAAGGGGGGGGACAAAAGGTCCTCTTTATTTAATAACCTGTAAGTACGTTTTTACGTATTATGAAAAATGAAAGTATACAGAAATAAAATCCTAGTATTTGTAAAGCAAACTAGTTTTCTTAGTTCCCTCCTGTGGCGGACTCAGATGCAGAGTTTTCAGGTTCGAGCCCCAGTTGGGACATCATTTTTGGGTGAGGTTTTTTCCTTATGTATATAAAACATATATCAGATACTTTAAAGTCCAAATAGTCCCCAAGCAACAACCGGCTATCTTAGTTACCTTATAGTATTCATCTTTTTAGTATGAATGTAAGAGTGAATGGCGCATCCTTGTTCTAAATATCCGTGTTGTCTCAGAGATTGCCTGGTTTTGATCTAATCATTCATGCAGAGATACCCTCCATGACCTTGTGTGGTCAAAAAAGTACCTTAAAAAATCCTCTCTTGATAGGTCGTGTCCCTGTAAGGTCCGGGTGGCATTGAAGTTCCAATAAAAGGAGAGGTCAAACTGAGGTAAGAAAAGATATTGAAAATATTCTCACAATACTGCACGTACTGGAAGAAATTCAAATTTTAAAAGAAACCAAAAATAACATTTTTTTTTAAATGAGAACACAATCAATAGATTCCAAATGATCATTAATAATAATAGGAAAAGCGCGCACAAAAGTGCATTAGTTTATGTCTCTGCTGTATACCAGCAACGATTGTGTTCTCTTTAAACAGACACTGAAATGATATCTTTCACACGGTTTATCACAGAGCTTATACACGCAGTCACTTGACGGCAGAAACATCAGAGAGAGATCCGTTTATTGCACTCAAAAGAAGAAAAAGAATGCATACTCCAAGTATACAAATGAAGTCATGGCAAACACATTTCCACTCAATTTTAAACCACGAAAATAAAGAACAAGCCTATGACAAAATAAAACCACCCACTGATGAAATACCACAACAAATCACAACGCAAGAAGTCCTCAGGGCGATAGACAAGCTCAAGAATAACAAAGCGGCAGGACCTGATGTAATCTTCAATGAATTCCTCAAAGAATCAACAGCAGAACTAAAAACGACATGGGTAAAACTTTTAAACAAATGTCTGGAACTAGGAGAAACCCCAAATGTATGGAAACAGGCCACAATAAAGGTATTTTACAAAGGAAAAGACCCACAAACGATCCTAACTTATACAGAGGGATGACCCTAGAAAACAACCCCTTTAAACTCTTGACGAACATATTAAACACACGACTTACAAATAAAATAGACAGAAAAATACCAGACCAACAATTCGGATTTAGAAAAAGCCGCTCTACTCTACAGGCAGTAGACAACCTACTTAAAGACATACACGAAGCACTGAGATGCCCGAAGCAGAAGTTCTATGCTGTATTCGTAGACTACTGCAAAGCTTTTGACAACGTGGACAGGAAACTACTGATCTCCAAGTTGAGAAGCATGAATGAACTGGACGAACATACCCTAACACTTATCCATAACATACTAGCTCAAAATTTCATAAAGATAGGCGATGCAGTTCAGAAATCAGAGGAAATCATTCAAACCTGAGGAGTCCTTCAAGGGGACCCTTTAAGTCCTCTCCTCTTTAATGTGATGACAGCAGACATAACCCCGATATGGTACTTGGAGCAACAGATAAGGAAGAATTGCAAGAAACAATACACAATTCGCATCATGGGCCAACAAAAGTGGTTTCGATATAAACCTATCAAAAACGGTACAAATGGTATTCAGAAAGGGTGGTCGACTGGTAGATGGCGACCACATACAACTACAGGGCAACCCGTTGCAAATCACAAACGCCTTTAAATATCTAGGAGTAACACTCCAAACAACAGCCAAATCCTTCAGAATGCATACAAAAGAGAGAGCGGCAGCTGCTATAGTTGCCATATACGACATAGAAAACATCACACAACTGTCACTTGCAACAGTCATGAAACTTTTTGAGACCAAAATACTTCCCATCTTAACACATTGAATAGAAATCATTTGGACTGACCTCAGTTACGGAGACTTAAACACCTTAGAAAAAGTGAAAGCAAGATTCCTAAAAGCAGCAATGGGGATCTCGAAATTTGCTCCATCTAGACTTGCATATGAATTAGCACGGGAAACTTTCCTCTGGAAGATCTACGCACAAAATTCATGTTACCAGCTACTAAACAGGAAACTGCATTGAAGAAAATAAGACAAAACAAGACAAAAGAAATGCCAGACGATTTTTACGCAACAGATGCAATGATCAATCGAGACTGGACTGGACTAAACAACAAGATACGCAGTGCAATAATAATACTGGCAGTGCATGGATATCACCACAAACTCTGCAAAAATTCAAACTATCAAATGATCATTAGTGTACCAGTATTGCATTCAGGATCAGTAAATACAGACTTATCTCCTGCTCCTTGTGTTGATGATAGGATTAGTCCCGAAAGACCTACAGACAATAAATAATTTACAAAGTTGAAGAGACAGGTCTATAAGGTAACATTTTTATAATTTTGTATTACAATTATATATACAGAGACTTAGATCTGCTGAAATGAGATACCTTCGAAGGACTGCAGGATGCACACTACTAGATCACAAAAAAATGAAGACATCTTAGAAGAATTACACATGGAACCTTCAGAAAACAAAATTTCTGATTGTAAGTCATGATGGATGCAACATGTTCATCGAATGGAAGATCGCAAGGATTCCCAAACAAATGTTAAGATATCAACCTGCAGGAAGAAGAAGACCAGGACGTTTCTCTTGATGCCGAAACAGGTCAACAAATGGCCTAAATTCGTGAATGTACTATGATGATGAAGATGTATTACAATTATAATTTTGTAAGAAAATAAATAAATGAATAAAATAAAATTTTTATCAAGTATAAATGGTGATAATTCAAAGTAGAAATGTGATATAGGATACGGTCTCACTTTTGTTTATACAATGTGATTACTGAACAGTGTATCATATAATAACAGGTGAATGGAGAAAACTGCATAACAGTGAACTACGTGGTCTTTATAGGAAGTCAGATGTAATAAGAACAGATTAGTCTCGTAGACTGTGATGGGCAGGACATGTGTTACGAATGGGGAATGAAATACGTGCATGGAAGCTTCTTGTAGCAAAACCAGAGGGAAAATGCCCAGTTGGTAGACGAAGAATGAGGTGGGAGAATAACATTATCTATGATTTGAGGAAAGTAGATTATACATGGGATGATTGGAAAACATTAGCTCAGGATAGGGATGTAATGAGAGCTTATGTCCGCGCGGCCATGAACCTACGGGTTGGATAGTGCCAGTGAGTTAGTTAGTATTATATAATGGATCAAACCTTTGGATGCATTCCTGCTTGAACTTCTGAGATAGAGCTGCCTTCGGCTTGGAGAACACTAAACATTTATTACATACCAAAGAATTTAGGTTCATAAATGTAAACACTCAGAAAAAAAGCAAGTAATTTTTATTCGCTATCACAGTATTTTTAAAATTTAAATTTGAATAAAACTCAATGCTAACTAGTTTTAGAATGAGTAAAATGACTGCTACTGGTTCCACTTAAATTTAGAAAAGTTAAAACTTTTCTCTGTTACAGGTGTGCTGTACTATTTTGTTCCGTCCTGTGTTCACTGAAAGCAGACAGCTTCGCTACTCCTACGTTCACAGTAAGCTGACGAGAAGTTAAATTAATGTTGATAAATGACAATTTAATATATTAGACATTGCAAAGTAAATTAAATGGCAGAATTCGCTATACGAACATTTTTTTTAAAGTAACACAAAACAATCAGAAAAGGTGGGAAAATGGGATTATGGAGAGAATTGGGGAGGAAAGAGACAAACAAGGCTAATGGTGTCAAAAAAGCAGAAAGTAAATTAAATGACAGAATTCGTTATACAAAAATATTAAAAAATAACAAAATAATCATAAAAGAGGGGCAAAAGGGATTATGGACGGAATACGGGGAAAGAGGCAAACAAGACTAAAGGTATAAAAAAAAAGAAGGAAAAAATGGTGATAGGAAATTGACCCATTCTCAATTTCAGGCAACACTTTACCCATTAGTTTCTTTCAGAGAGCTCTATTTCATCATATTAAAAAATAAAAATAAAGATGCAAATCTAAAATCCCTAACTAACTAACTGGCACTATCAACCACGTAGTTCATGGCCGCGTGGACATAAAGCTCTCCATATATCTCTATCCTGAGCCAATGTTTTGCAATCATCCCTTGTGTAATCTACTTCCCTCAAATCATAGTTAATGATATTCTCCCACCTCATTCTTGGTCTACCAGCTGGGCGTTTTCACTCTGGTTTTCCTACAAGAAACTTCTATGCACGTTTTTCGTTCTCCATTCGTGCCACATGTCCTGCCCATCGCAGTCTACGAGACTTAACTGTTCTCATTATATCTGGCTTCCTATAAAGACCATGTAATTCACTGTTCTTCTCCATTCACCTGTCTGTTCATCTCTCTTTGGTTCAAAAATTTTCCTAAGAACTTGTATTCTCAAATACTCGTAATCTCCTTTCCTCCCTTAAAGCAAGAGTCCATGTTTCGCATCCATATAATATCCATCCATAGTAATTCTGCCCGAAGGCAGGTCCTTCACTGCAATCATAGCATTTTCATGCTATGCTTGCAGCTTTACTAGGGAATTGTAGTTGTGGTAGCTTCCCTTTGCTTTCCACACAGGTGAAGGATGATAATAATGATGATGATCATGGCCATATGATTTCGGGGACCGTTTGGGCTTTGAAGTTTTCCTGACATTTGTCTTACAGGTGAGGAAAAACCCCGATAAAAACCTCACCCAGAAAAACTGCCCCGACCGGGGATTGAACCCGGGCCCGCTGCGTGACAAGGCAGCACGCTACCTCGAGACCACAGCAGTGGACCCATATAATATAACTGGTAGAACAATAGTTTTACATATTTTTAGTTTAACGTTTTTTGAAAGAATTTGGGAAGTCAAGAGTCTCTGTAATGCATATAATAACATGCATTTCCAGAATTGAGCCTATGTTTAATTTCTTTGTGCATCTCATTCCTGTTTGTGATTATTGTTCCCAGGTATTTGAATTCAGCCACTTCCTCAAAATTTCCCTCATTTGCCATTAGCTGTCCATTTCCATTATATAATGTATTTCTACGTGTGATGATATATATCTAGTTTTATTGATATTTACTTCCAGTCCCTAATTCTACTAATTACGACTGGAAGCAAGAGTTTCAAATGAAAATGTAAGAGAACATAAGGCCTACATTAATTGTCCAATGAAAACCTCGAGGAAGATGAACAAAATAAGACCAAGATAAAATTGGAAAAGTTAAATGACGAAAACAATGGGTAGAAGAAGTTTGAGATATGGAGATGCACAGAATTCGGACAAGAAGAGGGCAACTGCTATAGAATACCTAATACAGAAAGACAGAATTGTTAAAATAAAATTTATAATCTGTTACAATATACTTTCACAATTAGCTATATTTTAATTTAAATAAGCATTAGATACTATAGGGAAAAATGCTGAAAACACAATGTAACACATCAACAGTTGGAAAAAAACACTAAACAAATAATAATGTTATAACAATTTAATAATTAAGTCACTGAATATTAGAATTCTCTTCTTTACATTTACATAACTATACATCGCCACGCGGGATGCTCCCTTCTGGGAGTTTAATTACCAAGCTAATATAGTGACGCTTATTTCCTTACAGATGTCATCAGCAAGTAACAAGTGGTTAGGTCATAATTTCAAAGAGACACCTAGTAAGCAACCAGGACATTATTTGTTTGTAAAATACCTATTAAATTTTGCTCAGAAGTTCTAATTTAACCCTGATGTTCTTTTACGATCCCGAAAATCTTCAGACTCGGGACCCATGTAGGACTTGCCATTCGATTTTCTCATCCAAAAAAAGAAAAAAACATCGATCCCGGCTAGGCTTGAACCCGCGATCATCGAGACCAGACGGAAGGATCATAGCCCCTAGACCACCGGGGGTCGATGCATACTCTTATAAGGTTACCGATTTATGTAAAAAAAAAGCTTAATTTTTGTTTATAAACTGGGTTAAAAATCTCTACTCACAATGACTTATCGCGTATTAGATTATTTAAGTTAATCATTAGTCAACAATGGATGGGAGAGAGTGTAAGAGGGATTATGAACAGAGAAAAATTAGAGAGGATCCGGCGGATAGAAACCTTTGATATGCTCAAATTGATTGGGTGTAAATGAAACAAAGCTATTGTAGAAAATTCTAAAATAAATCCACATTAATTATTATTAAGGTGAAGCATTGAAATTCAACAAAAACTTATGTAGATGGAAATGGAATTTCCCGAGGAGAGCAACAAGATATTCAAAATTGGAAAAAACAAGAAATAAAGTCATGTGAGAAAAAAATGAAAAATAAATATTCAATAGTATATTATATAAGATATAAATAGTTAAAATGGTTTCGGTATGTATAACGAATGCAAGAAGAAATATTACCCACAAAAACATTGGAATGGTGTCCACCTCGAATAGAAAGAAAGGAAGACTTTGAAACTCATATATGCAAGAAATAAGAAATGGCGAACAAGAGTATTGGAGGACACGGAGTAGATGGATAAGGACGAGTGGAAAAGGAAAATAAATCTTTAGGCACAGAAATATGTTAACATTTTAAATCCGTATATAAATAAATTATTATTATTATTATTATTATTATTATTATTATTATTATTATTAAATAACTCGCAGGCTCTATCGAACCCGGAGGCTTATCACCACGTGCACATAAGCTCTCCATAGATCTATATTATGATAATGTTTTCCAACCCATTCTCTTTACAATTCACTTCCATCAAATCGTCGTTAATAAAATCTGTATATTAATTCTACATTACATTAGTAATGTATTTTTAAAATTTATTATATTTGATATATTTTTCGTAACTTATTAATAACTTTATTATTACAAATTTACACTTCATATATTTGTGTTAGCTAAATGGAAGGGAAGAACTTAAAGCCTTAACTCTGCCAAAATAAATAACATAATATTATTATTACAAACATAGGCTAATAAATAAAATAATCATAAACATAATAAACAAACTATGAGTAAAAGAGGCGAAATTTTGGAGCAGGACTTCTAGAAATACTAAAATCAGAAAAATAATGGATGTTCAAAAATATATTCTGCAAGTTATTTAAGAAAGAACACTGAAATGGTTTGGTCATGTAAAGAGCATGTCAGATGACAGGATACGTAAGATTTAAATTTTGAAGCGGGGAACAACAGAAGAAAGGGGAGACCAAAAGAACAGTGGATTAAAGGAGTGCATAGGAGTAAAATTTATAATGTAGGAAAACTACTTTATTGTAGAGAAAATCCTAATAAAGATTATTATTATTATTATATTTATTATTATTTTCCAAATTCATTCTAGGCCTATTTATTGGGCTCGTTCTCTCTGACTGTATTTCAAATTTTAAACATTTGAAACGGAAATTTGTAAATCATACATAATATGTTTTCATAATACTATTTTAATTAAATTCAAACATGACGCAAATTACTACAGCCTGCTACTCAAAATACAATTTAAAATAACGCACTAACAGTAAAAATATACCGATACATCCTATATAAGATACATGGTTTAAATTATTTAATAGCTTTCATAAAACGATAGAAAAACGAACGAGTAGATATTACTCGGATTTATGTCGAATTAGTATTCACAATACACAGTAAATCACTAACAGAAACAACTCACTAATACTACTTTTTTAAGAATTAATAATGCGTTTTTGCATTATTTAATAAAAATAGACTTAGGATTTGTTAATATATTTACCTAATGCCTTGTATAAAAAGCGTAGATTAATTCATTGTAGTTTATTACTTTCTTTGTATTTTTTTTTTCTTTTCTTTTTATGCATAGTAGATTCGAACTGTTATTCCTTTTTTTATTCATTGTATCATTAATTTAATTTTAATTGTATTTAGTTTCATTCTATTATTAGACATTAATTTCATAATTATTCAATATGACAGATAATGAATTGTTCAATGACTACTATTGTAACTTTTTTTTTGTATTCATATGTAACATGTTTGTCCTGTTTAATATGACTATTATTGTAATTTTTTGTATTCATGTGTAACATATGTTTGTCCTGTTTTATATGACTATTTATTGTATTTTTTTTTTGTATTCATATGTAACATATGCTTGTTCTGGTGAGTGGAAGAGAAGGCCACATGACCTTAACTCCACCAGGCTAAATAAATCTATTCTAAATCTATTCTATTCTATTCGTAGAGAACGAATTTTTGTGTGTTAAAAGTTGATATTGCAATATTATAGTATATATTTATTAATCAATTGAAAAGTAACCTGTTTACAGTTTTATAAATTTAACTATACAAATTTGTTCAATGATGTTTATGCAATTTATCAATATGACCTTGATATTACAAATGTTGGTCTTCCATTACAAAACAAATAATGTTCCGTTTACATTAGCATTATACTAATATATGCTGCAATCTTAACTTTTAAGTAGCCTACATAAAAATCATTTCTCTAATAATAACTTACAAGTTTATAGGATTTTGTTTACACTGCAGTCCGACTCATTTAAATAATTGTCACGAGGAATTAGTATTTTGTTAATTTATTATTTATTTCCTGTAATTCCTAAATGGAACATAGGGCAGGAGTAAATTTCCTCCAGAGTACTCTGCTTCTAGCCAGACATTTCGCTTGTTTCCAGCTTTTCCCTCTTTCCTTTGCTTTCTCCTCTACTGATCGCTTCCAAGTTTTCCTAGGTCGTCCCCTCTTTCTTACTCCTTGCAGGTTCCAATCTAGTGGTCTTCTCGATAGCTCCGTCTGGTTTTCTCAATGTGTGGCCTATCCAATTCCACTTTCTTTGTTTTATTTGGTGACATATTGGAGATTGGTTGGTTTTTTTTCTGCACAGTTCTCCATGTGATATTATTTCCGACCATCTTATATTTAAAATGCGCGTCAGACATCTGTTTACAAAGGTCTGCAACTTTTTATTTGTTGCTTCCGTAACTTTCCATGTTTCGCAACCATAGAGGAGGACTGATTTTACGTTGGTATTGAACAGTCTAAGTTTTGTCTTCAAAGAGATGTTCACAGTTTTTCATATGGTGTATAACCGCGGAAATGCTCTATTTGCTATTTTGTTAATTTAAGAGTTGGTAATTACGAAGGAACACTTAAAGTGTTATTATGAAGTTATATATATATGAGCTCTTGAGTATTAAATTGGGTTATGTCCATTAGCTATGTCACATTTCGAGAAAAACTTTTTTCTGTAACTTACTGGTTTTAATCATTTAATTGTAAATTAGCTAATATCCGGCGTGCGCTACTACGCCTAAATAAATGAAACATTAAAGATTAATTAAAATGTATGGTATACGCTGAGACGAACCAATCATGGCGGTTGCTAGTCATTTTTAATTTCGAATTTCAGGTAAATCTCCATTTTTTATTGTCGGATTTCGCTAATTTTTGGATAATAACTACCTGGGTTTATTTTAATAAGATAAACAGTTTCGTTGTAAAACATAGAAAATTGTGACCGATAAAACGGTTTTTAAATTTTTACTTCAAGTGAACTCTTACACCTAATGGTTCTAGAACGTTCAATTATGAATCAAAACTATCCAGGGACTTACTCAAATAAGCGCAAAAAATTTAATCAAAATCGGTCCAATCGTTTAGGAGGAGTTCAGTGAAATACACACGTATTAATACAGAAGAATTAGCCTATATATGTATTCGTATATAAAAGATAGTATACATAGAACATACATTTTATTTATTTTAATAGACACTTGGTAACACTAAGAAAATACAATTATGATCATAAATATTCTCTTGAGCCATCAGTAGTTGTGCTCACTTATAAATATACCAAAAGTGGACACGGCCCATTTTAATACTCAAGTGTTCATATAGGCCTATATAGCCTACATATAGGCTACACACACAAAGAGACGCACTTTACCTGGAACCTAACAATAAGTTACATAAATAGAATAATTTTTCACTGTCTGTTCTGTAGGCCTATTTTTATTTTATTAGAGTCGAAATTCAAATTTGGGCGTGAATGTACCTATACTTAGAGGCCACTTTTTTCAGACTTGGAGTCTTTTAACATGCCGTAAATCTACGATATGAGACCCACGGCTTTCATTCCCTTCCGAAGGAACCCATACAGACTGTATTACTATATGACGCTTTTTTAAAACGAGTTTTGTGCATTTATATTCGAAAATGTAAATATAATTATCTGATTACTGATTATTGTTTACCGCAATATCATGATTTGTATGTTGAAATGAGATGGATTAAATTAAAAAATAATACTGTAATTCAAAGTTTACACTACGTTAAAAATTATTTTTGTTAAAAATAGTGAGTTCGACTGATTTTAACAAATTAAATTTACGGAGAGAGTTGGCTCAGGCCGTAAAGTTTGAAACTCGTATTCGGAAGGTTCCAAGTTCAAACCCCAGTGCCATCCAACTTGAGTTAGGTTTCCCCTGGTTTCTCAGTCGCCAAAGCAAATGGTGAATTAAAAATTCATTACCAGGATTAATTTCATCTTATTCACCATTGGGGATTCTATGCCAGGAGTTCACCTACATTAGTGACTGTTCAAACAGAATAGTCAATCGTTCCTTATGGTCGCCGGATTATCCAATAAACTGTGGCCTACACAACTTGCCCATTTTGCTCAGCTAGCGAAATAAAATGAGTATAGATGGACTCTTGGCTAGAATAGCCTCACTATTTATACTATCATTTTAAAAATATAGATGCGTTTTGACTTTGGATGTTAATATGAGGTGTCTATAAATAAAAATGAAAAAAACTAATATTTTTTAAATAATCTAGAAAAAACATAAAATTAGATTTTTAACTAATTACTAAAAATTAATTT
This sequence comes from Diploptera punctata, assembly GCA_030220185.1. Taxonomy (NCBI): domain Eukaryota; kingdom Metazoa; phylum Arthropoda; class Insecta; order Blattodea; family Blaberidae; genus Diploptera; species Diploptera punctata. The sequence continues at coordinate 56,189 of JASPKZ010007426.1, read as the reverse complement.
AAACCTATACAATATACAATGTTATTTATAACTTTTCTTGTAACTGAAATATCCGAATTTATAGGCTAATTTCAATAAATCGTGAATTAAATATCTCGAAATTCAAGTAAATGATAGCTTATTGGTAAAACCAAAATTTCGCAGATTGTAGGTTTAGTCCTACCTACATGTGTGTATTATTGCAGAAACTGGAAACTAATGTTTAATAATTTTAAAATGGTTTGCAATAATGCAGGTTTAGAAATAGAATTCAACACGAAGTGTCACGTGTTATTTGTAAATTTCAATTTTTTGGTACATATGTGATATTATTTTATACTTTCAAATAATACAGACTTATGTTAAGAAATTATCCAATTAAACATATTTACAAGACTGAATTTTCATAAATAAAAATCATTGTATTACACATTGTCAATAAAACCCAAATCACCGAATTAAAATGTTAAAATTGTTATGTGACGTAATCAGAATTTCAACTGATATTGTGTTTACACTTTTAGCCTGTTTTTATTCAGTCAGTAACTAGTCTTGATAATGATGGCCTCGCTATTGAAACGTGTTGATTAATTTTAACATTTAGGTTTGTTGATTTGGGTTTCATTGACTAGGCCTATGTGTAATACAATTTCATTATCACCAAGAATATTCTATTTATTAATATAATGAAATGTTGTTAAAATTCCTAATAGAATTTTATAATATTCATGAAATAGTGCTAAGTGATATTATTTTTTACTTTAAAATAATATAGAATAAAATTAAGAAATTATCACATTGAAAATATTTACAAGACTGACTTTTTATAAATAAAAAATGTTATTTTGACTTTAAAATAATATAGAATACAGTTAAGGAATTATCCAATTGAAAATATTTACAGTACTGAATTTTCATAAATAGAAATTATGTTGAAATGTCTAATAGAATTCCATAATAGTCATGGAATAGAGTTAAGTGATATTAATCTTGACTTTAAAATAATTCTGAATAAAGTTAAGAAATTAACAAATTGAAAACATTTAGTCTACATAACTAAATTTTCATAAGTATGAATAATGTTGAAATTCCTAACAGAATTCCATATTATTAATGAATAGTGTTGATGGATATTATTTTTGACTTTATAATAATATAGAATAAAGTTAAGAAAATATCCATTTCATAACATTTACATGACTGAATCTTCGTGAATAAAAATTATGTTGAAATTCCTAGTAAAATTTCATAATATGCATGAAATAGTGATAAGTGATATTATTTTTTACTTTAAAATAACACAGAATAAAGAAGAAATTATTCAATTGAAAATATTTACATGACAGAATTTTGATAAAAGAAAATGATTTTGAAATCCCTAACAGAATTTCCTAATATTCATGAAATAGTATTAAGTTCTGAGAATGAGGCAACAGTACCAAGAATTATAAGAGCAGTTACTTACAGAGTGAGTGTGAGGTAGTGTTGCTGGCACTGATACCGCACAACACTTGCTATTTCACCGCCTGCTTCTCTCGGCCACGGAGAGATACTGACTGTGATGCTGTAACTGCCAAGCTCCCCTTCTACCCGCTGGCGAATCGCAAACCCTCGCGCACCCACACAAAATGGCGGACCCCGCGCCGCTCTCTCTGTATCTCACTCTCTCCCTCTCCAATAGTTAACTTTATAGGTGGACATCACTATGCAATACTTCTTTTTTTTTTATTTCGCTTTATTTTTTTAAGCTGTAAAAATCTTTGCATGCCTTTTTTTTTAGAAGTCTGGATAAGCATCAACTAAGAGAGATTTGCTCCCCATCTAAAATAGGATTTAACTTACAAAAAAAAAGGGGTTGTAATAGGGAAATACACACAAAGATCAATGGTTCAATAGGGAGAAAATTTTGATCAACATCATAACCTTCACGGATAAAGCTTAGATCAAACGGTTAGCATTTCCGACTAGCATCCTTGGGCTCCCTGCTTCAATTCCCGTAGGCCTAGACTGCTAAGGGCAGGACATGTGGCACGAATGGGGAACGAAAGATGGGTTTGGAAACTCTTTGTAGAAAAACCAGAGGGAAAGCGCCAAGTAGGTAGGCCAAGAATGAGGTGCAAGAATAACACTGACATGATTTGAGGGATGTAGATTATACATGGGTGATTGGATAACATTAGCTCTAGATAGAACTATTTCAAAATAAAATAGGACTAAAGCTAGTAAGATTATAACGAAATATGTACTATGCAAATCCGAGCTAAGTTCCAGTTGAAATGTAAACAAACCAGATGTATGACTGCATTTTCATTTAACGAATAATGGTTTTACTTTTAAGCGTGTAAGAAAATGTAGTTCGCTCTCTAACTTTCGAAATAAAGATAATAATAATAACAATAATAATAATAATAATAATAATAATAATAATAATAATAATATGTGTATTATATAGCACATGTCTATTGATCTTAAATGGTACAATCTTAAAATATGTAATTACAATATTTTAATAAAATAAATACCGGTATGCATTATTTTAATCTTACACGTGTGTAATGCCATATTTTTTCGACATAGTGTCTGGAACGGGAACAACTAATTTAAATTACTGTTTTTTTAATGCCCCAGATTATAATTTCGACATTTGTGGTATTCTTTCATCGCATTGGCGTTATTGTTATCCACTTCTGAGGGCGGGGCGCCTGGAACGCTGCTCCGATCATATGACGGGTGATAATGATGATGATAGTGGTGCACCATGAGAGTCCTTAATTCTAACTTAATCTAAGGCTAATTTGAATTATGTTGCTTGTGATTATCATATGATGTTCGGAGACCGTTTGGGCGAGGAAAAACCCCGGAAAAAACTTCACTCAGGAAACTTGTCCTGACAGAGGATCAAACTCGGGTCCGCTGCGTGACAAGGAAGCACGCTACCTCGAAACCACAGCGATGGACACTGCTTTAAATGATAAGAAGCGAATTCAGTTAATAAAATTGAAATTAAGATCGAAGAACTGTGTCACGCTAATCATGTTACTCCCTGTATATCTTCTGCTAGCCGTGTCAGCAAATATTTTATTCGGCCTTTGTTTTTCAGAGATTTCTAGGAAGTATGTATTTGTTACTTAGAATTTAAGGATTACTACATAAATAGAATAATTTTTCATTGCCCAATCTGTAAATAAAGAGAGAGAGAGAGAGAGAGAGAGAGAGAGGAGAGAGAGAGAGAGAGAGAGAGAGAGAGAGAGAGAGAGAGAGACTGACTTCCTTTGGAAGGGAAGTAAAGATGATTAATTGATTCATGATACACAAAATAACCTCAATTCTCAATTAAGAGCTTATTAAATGATTCCACCTCTATAATTAAGAATTAATATTTGTAGGAATAACAATTATATTGTTAACAATAATTCAATGTTGAACTAACTTTTGTAAATTATTAATTTCCAATATTTATAGTTTATTTTTTTTTTTACTTAAAGCAAATTGAATATGATTTATAATCCGATATTATATTTTTTTTAAAAGTTCCTTAGGTTTCCCACTCTCTCCTAAAGTATCGTTCACCTGTGAGGCAAAATATATCTTCCCCTGGACATCCAGTTTTAAATTGCAAGCTAATAACTGTTACGCAAAGCGTTTAATAAAAAAAAGTGCTCAATGCACAAAAGTAAAGTTTCTTTTCAACATTACATCTTTTAAAAGTGGGCCACGTTATATACGTTACAAGGGCGGAATTTCAGATTGTGCGAGTTGCTCGCATAGAATGTGATATCAAGTTGCACCAACCAGTGCGACTTGATATCAATATACTGTATGGACATATCCACAATCTATCATCCAGATACGCAGACCAAAAGAAACCATCTTATCACAATGGGTAGGATTAAACGAACCACAATCCTAAAACGATAGCCACTAAGGAATTAACTGCCAAGACGCACCGTGTGCATCAGTATGCAGAGCCTAGGACGGTGCCATGTCACCGTCACTCAATTGTTGTTGTTGGGCGGAATTTTTAAAACTGATCTAAATATATTGGTGACACCATGACCCTATGGTCAACTTAGCCATAAGGGCCTCCTAACGCCTATACTGGGAACACTTCACTTTTTTTCTATATACCTATAAAAGGAAGTTGATATAATTAACGTTTTTATTATATTGAAAAGAAAAAATAACATATTGAACACAAAACACATCAGTTTCAAGCTATTTGTGGTAAATAAACAGAACATTGAATAATAAAGCCCATAAACAAACAAAATTAAAATTTTATAAAACAATGGCTGTCCCTGTCCTTTTGTATGGGAGTTAATCTTGGATTACCACTACCAAACAAGAAAGTAAAATCCAAGCAGCCGAGAAGAAATTTTTAAGAAGAGTAAAAGGCTGCACTAGAATGGACCAGATAAGAAACGAGGATATCCGTGAAGAACTGCAGATCTATTCCATAAAAGAAAATATATTTAACAACAAGATACAGTGGAAAGAACATGTAGAAAGAATGGAAGAAAGTAGATTACCAAATAAAATCTTCCATTATTTTCCAAGAGGAAGAAGAGATGTCGGGCGTCTTCGGAAGAGATGGTCTTAGATCTATTAGTGAAGACGGAACAGGCAACTCTTGCCTAAACCAGGAAGTGAAGAAGAAGAAGAAGAAGAAGAAGAAGAATAAGAAAAAACGCTTGAACCGGGATATGAACCTTGGACCTCTCGTTCACCGTACGAGGCCCAGGGTTCAAATCCCGGTTCAAGGGTTAATTTTTATTTTCAAAATAATATTATCCAGTATTAGAAAGTGTAAAATTTACACTATTTCATTAAAAAAATAAGACGCTTTTATTGTTTATGGTATTACTTCCTCTTATTTTTTTAAATTTGTTTTAAAATAATGAATTAGCTCAATGCAATATAATTATACAATGATTTTCAATTCACCCTAGGAGGATCTGCCAACTCTGATGTCCCTTAATTGATAAATCTCTCTAACGTCCCTGATGGATGTAATTAAATCTAATGGCGAAGAGGAAGGGAGAGAGGGTAGAGTCAAGCAAAATGCTGTACAGAGCTAGTTTCTCGAGGTATTTCATATTAAACCGTGATTCCAGTACATGCAAATCAGGTCTACATATTATCCTAACTAGGATTAGTAAAATTGGTAGTTTGCACAAGTTTGTGTCATACAACAGTTATTTATATTACAAATATTTCAAGTGCGATTATACGGATGACCTGAGAAATTCAAACGAACTCGTAAAAATAATCAAATTCTCCATATTTTCTTCTTCTTCTTCTTCTTCTTCTCCTTCTATGTCTTCACACATTAAGATACCTATTCCCACATTAAGAGACCTATCTCTCCATCTAGTTTAAAGCAGGATTTTATTTTGCCTGAATAATTAAAATCAAAGTTAATAAATAATTTTGTATTTTAAAATTATTTTTCATATCTAAATATAACTTTAAATATTGATCCAAATGTTTCATTGTTAGTTATTGTCTAATAAAAGAATACAAATGTCTTAATGATAATAAAAACATTTTGTTAAATAAAGAATGTTTTTAAATAATACTTTTAAATGGTAGGCCTATATTACGATACGAGGTTGGGAAGTGATTTTTACAGAATCGAGGAAAAATGTGTAAAATTTCCGAGATTCTGTAAAACACTTCACAAACGTGCGTTGTACATTATTTTTTGCGTGATGGTGTTTTCAAAATAATAAATAATAACATCTTTGTTGGAAATATTTGCGTTCATTACAAACAGTTGACTAACTATAACAGTGTGGGCAATGTTTATTATCTAAAACAATAGGAGGCCTTGAGAACAATTATTGATAACATGGCCGCAAGTACCGTATTTATTGTTTTATATTGTTTGAAATAAAGTTCAGTTCATTTAAAATGCAGTGATTTGTTTCGTATAATGTATATTAACACTACCTTTTGGATATTTTTTGTATATACATTGTACGTAGTATAGGTACATAAAGGATTTTACTTCCCGCATGTGGATGTAAATGTATTATTACAGTATAGTTATTTACGTTAGCAATCCCGGGGTGTGCGAAGTTCAACTTTAAATCATGGTCGCCATTGCTGTAAGTACGACAAAACACACTATCGAGCAAAAATTGTTTTAATTCACTGTTGTCTGATGAGAAAAGTGAAATGTTATACATATAATGAAAATAATGAACGTTCTGAGTAAGAAGAATTGATTTTAAATAAACGGCGAAGAGAATTATTACCGGAATTAACTTGATCTACTTGGAACTTAAGACTTGGAATAAATCCTCATAATCTACAAGAAACAAATTATTATTTTATGAAGCATCGCCTGTATACAAACTTCCGACCCCTGAGAAGAGAATCCAGCTCTACCGCAAGCTAAACCCAACCAGAAATCCTTTTGTGCACCTAAATCCTACATCAAGTTATGGGGCACCCAATATTTCTTCATTTGGGTTGGTAGTGAAGCAAGATTTGTGGGAGTCTATTGGGTGTCATTCTTTATATATCTTCTTCTTCTTCACTTCACGGGCTAGGCAAATTGCCTGTTCCGCCTCACAGTTGTTCTGTCCATCTTTTCACTGGCCTTCCTACATTCCTTGAACCTCTTGGCTTGTAGTTGAATGCTGCTATTGGTAATCTTGATACATCCATTCTTTCCACGTGTGTAAACCATTTCTCTCTATATTCTCTTCTCTGATTTTCTCATACAATGAATATATATTTAACTCTGTTCTTATATCTTCATTCCTTATCCGATCCAATCTTGTGCAGCCTTCTTTATATATATATTGTTATAGAAAAAAATACAAAACTAACGATCTAATTGGCTCCTCTCTCTCTCTCTCTCTCTCTCTCTCTCTCTCTCTCTCTCTCTATATATATATATATATATATATATATATATATAGGAGCCAATTAGATCTTTAGTTTTGTATTTTTTTCTACAACACTGTAGATGTTTCACTCGGTTCTTATTTCATTATATTTCTCATCCAACAAAGTATAGCCTGCTACTGAACGTAAGCAATCCATTTCAAGTAATTCTATTTTCCTTTTATCTGATCTATTGGTGTTCTAGTTCATAAGTATATATTAACATAGGTATTGACATTGTTTACCAATTCTTCGAAAATATTTTTTTTTCTCCAACGCTATCATGTTGTCTTATGACATTTCTGGCATTCTCTCCTGGCATTGGCGGAATTTTAACCCGCTCCTGAGGTTGAGGTGCCCGGAAGCCGGGGTTACGCTGTTCACTAAAAGTGAACGCTCTGCTACCATTTTGTGCACCGCGTGTTGGTGCTGGATCATACCAATGTTGTTGATAAATACCTTGAGTTGAAAACATAGATTGCTGAAATTAACACATCTTCGTCCGGGCCCATAAAAGACAATGACTTATTCAACTTCCCTTAATGAATTATTAAACATGTAATATATTGTAAGCTATACAGATTATAATCGTGGAAGTTCTTAGGAAAGAGGAAATCATATACACTTGAGAAAGCTTTTGAAGTTTACACTCATATCTGACATTGACTAGCTACTAAATCAATAGGCAGAAGTTATTTAAAAGCAGACAACTGAAGTTTAATGAGAGTAAACAAAAAAGTCAGATATAACATTGAAATAAATAAAAGATAGTTAGCTTGATATTGAAAATAAGTTAACAAAAGAAAATAATAATCTCATCGATCATCTATACAAACAAAAGTAATAAACCATACGTACTCTATTACATTCACACTAGTCCCGCCAAGGGCTATGGTACACGATCCCTGGCCTAAGGGACTAATAAACAAAACAAGCTCCTCTGAGCTATATGGACTTGACTCCGTTGGTTGACAAACAGATGATCATTCGAGGATAATAAGTACAGCTTTATTTGAGAGTTCACTAGGAGAGGGGAGTATGCGCGATAGCACACGGCGCGTAAAGGAAAGGAGGGGGGTACGTAGGAGAAAATTTTGCACTGTTCACTAAGATCACAAAAGAAATGGAGACGCGATGACGTATTGGTTGCGAAGTATGACGTAATCCATGTATCGAAAACTTGATTTCGGTACAACGTTACGCTGAACATTGAGCGGTAAAAGATAACGAAGCACGAGATGGGTCTTTGAACCTAAACCTATTCCAAACTCTAAAACGTGCTCGAACACAGGAATAATTCCCATTAAAGAAAAATTCCTGTGGTATCACCGGGAAATGAACCTGGGACCTCAAAAACTTTACCTAGCGAAAATAAATTATTTAATGTTGTGAAACACTATTTTAACGGTTATGATGGGTCTACAATTCGTATTATATTTCGTCAATTTTGTTGACGGTAATTGAATCAGTCATAATTTATTAGCTTTTTGATATAATACTCAACAATATTTTGTTAGTACAGTAAAAGCTCCTTATTCGCGGTTCCCTTATTCGCGTTTTCATTATTAGCGAGTTAAAAAATTGCGACACAGTTCCTGTATTCACAGCTAAAAATTTCTTTATTCGCTGATCCAGTCGATATATTAGAACGATTAGAATCCTTTATTAACGCATCGGCAACTTTTTACTGCAGCCACGTGTCTAGGCGACTTTTACAAAGAGCGATTCAAACCAAATGGACAAATTAATATGAAAGAAAAAATAACTTTATTATCACTAAGCCTAAAATTCGATGTTAAAAGCCACCGCCGTCGTATTTCACGTGCCGCTATGTCCGTTATAAATGACGTCCTCGTCACAATCGGGGTTTTATTGTTTCAACTTGTCATTCGTTGCAATAATTTTGATTGAATAACACGTGTCTCTTCTACATTGTTGCCAATTTATAATGTCGAGTAAAAGGAAAGAAAATTAGTTCCGAAGAGGAAAAAAGTAGTGTTGCCGCTTAAAGTAAAAACAGAAACGCACGACCGTTTACGCTATGGCGAGTCGTTTGCGTCTATAACATGCTGTTTCAATAATAATGAATCTACTGTAAGATTCATCAAGAAATCCGAAGACAAAATAAAGAATTCTATCGCTGAATTCACAGCTGAATATCAATCTGAATTGAAAGACCTTTTAAAAGCTGCAAAACAGGGGGGGATACTAAGTTATTTAAGCACTTGCTAAGCCTGACAGTAATAATTCATAGAAATAGTTCAAAATCTCTCAATAATTGATTTTATTTTGATAATTTTGATTTTATTTTGGAACCTTGGAACGTATCCTGGAAGAGATTGAAATTATCAAGGAAACAGAAAATAAAAATATGCTAAATGAGAACACACTCAATAACCAAAGCCCTCTGTATGAAATATACAAATAATTTCAGTATCATAAGAATTCCTGAGGATGAAATATGTCTTCGAAAGGCCTAGAATTTTAATAGTGTGACGACGTTTATAACAGAAGTTATTACAGTTGAGGACGACTGTTTTATAAGGTACAAATTTAAAATTGAAATAATTTTAACCTCAACGGTGTTCAAACATGATTATTAAATGTATAAAAAAACAAGATTAGAAAGTATTTTATTAAGTAGTTTTTAAACAAATCAACTAATCCTAAAACCTCATTTCAAATCCCTATTACGAAAATAATTACATAAGATATTCCTACCTGCTCATTTATGTGTGCACTTTATTATGGAATCGACTCCCAGGGCGATCTAGCTGTGTTTCAATTGACAGCAGGTTGAATTTGTTTCCAGACGCTCCTGGAACATTATATAATTTCTAACAGCGTAGATTAACTGGATAATGTGAACACCATGGCTGCGCATAATATGACTGACAGCACAAAATTGTACATTTGTGCAAATCATATGGCATCCACTTAAGGCAATCTCTTACCTAGTCACGTTCAAAATGCATTTCAAATTACAGTAAGTAATTATGACTGTATCTGCCCAATAAGATTTATATTATTTTAATAAATTCATACCAAATCAAATGTAGGTTTTTATTTCGCTTACATTACTTTGACACCATACTGTCTAGTCAAATGAGAGTGCATAAATTATTAAGTTTTGTCATTTACAAATATTTTTACTACTAAAATTATTATTATTATTATTATTATTATTATTATTATTATTATTATTATCATCATCATCATCATCTTTCATTGGATACAACAAATGTGTTAAAATGTAATTCAGGGAGAATACGTAATGTTAAAAATTTTAAATATTTAGGATCTATTTAGATAAAAATGAGAATTCAATTACAGAAATTGAAAGAAGTATAACTGATGAAAGAAGAACCATTGGTACGTTGAACTCAGTGCTTTGGAATATAATATACAGAACGAAGAAAACTAGATTTCAAATTCTGTTACAAAGTATTTTATTATATGGGTCCGAAACTTGGACAATAAATACAAAACAAGCCTGCAAAGCTGTTAGCAGTAGAAATGGATTTTGGAGGCAATCGACAAGAATTTCAAGAAGGAATAACGTCAGAAACAGCACAATAAGGGAAATTATGCAAGTTGAAAAAAACATATTAGAAGAAATAGAAGAAAAACGATTGAAATGGTATCGACACCTCATGAGAATAGAAGAAAATAGTATATAAAAGAAGATCCTTGATTGGAAAGCTAATGGAAGAAATGGAAGAGGCAGACCTAGAGAACACTGGATAGATGGAGTGAGGAGAAGTATGGAAGCTAGAGATTTGAGGGAAGAATATGCTTTAGACAAGAACCTCTGGCGACAAATCACTTTGGGTTGAAGGAGAAACACTGTATTTTGGAATATTCCTAAAAAAATATTATTATCATTATTATTATTATTATCATCATTACTATTACTATTATTCTTATTATTATTATTATTATATTATATTATTATTATTATTATTATTATTATTATTATTATTATTATCAACATTAAAAGTAAATATACTTTTATTATTATCATTATTATCATTATCATTACTATTATTATTAATATTATTATTATTATTATTATTATTATTATCATTAAAAGTAAATATATTATTATTATCATTATTATCATTATCATTACTATTATTATCATTACTATTATTATCATTACTATTATTATCATTATTATTATTATTATTATCATTAATTATTATCATTACTATTATTATCATTATTATATTATTATATCATTATTATTATTATTATCATTACTATTATTATCATTATTATTATTATCATTATTATTATTATCATTATTATTATCATTATTATTATTATTATTATTATTATTATTTTATTATTATTATTATTATTATTAAAAGTAAATATACGGTCATAAATAAAATACGTTATTAAATGGAAAATGACACTTAACAACAAATGAGAGAAATTTTAAAGAAGTGATGCAAATCAAGTACTTAACGAACAGAAGAACACTCTAGAATCCGAAAGCATAATTGTTCTCATTACACATGGTTTCACTCAAAAATCATGTTGCTCTCTGTTATGTAGTTTTTTCCCACTCACCTGTCTATTCGTCTCCCTTCGGTCCAAAAAAAACCAAAGCACTTTATACTCAAATAAAGGCCATAAGATCTCCTTGCATCTGTATCCAGAGTTAATGATTTCCAATCATTTTCTGGATAATTTACTTCCCACAAATAATTGTTAATATTATAATCCCACGTCATTCTTGATTTACCTACTGAGCACTTTTCATCTGACATTCCTTCAAGAAGTTTCCATGTACCTCTTTATTTCCATACTCGTGTCATATGTCTTGCCAATCGCAGAGAAACTTAACAATTCTTTTTATGCCCGATTTCTCATAAAGACCATGTAGCTCACTATTAGCTAGATAGTTTCCTCTATCCACCTATGTATTTGTCTCCTTGGATGAAACATTTTCCTAAGAACTTTATTCTCAAATACTCGTAATATTGTATCCTCTCTTAAATTAAGAAGCCATAGGCCTATTACATATCCACATAGTATAACTGTAACAATGGTCTTTTTATGTGTTTTGACTTTTTTTTAGAAAAGTTGGGATGGCAAGAGCCCCTATAGTGCATAATAGCTCGCGTTTACAGGTTTAACCTACGATTAATTTATTTCTGCATCACATTCCTGTTTGTAAATATTTTTCTATATATTTGAATTCTCCCACTGCTTCAAAAATTCCTTAATTTGTCATTAAACGTTAATTCCCATATAACAATGTATTATTATTATATTAGTAGTAGTATTATTATCATTATTATTATCATTATTATTATCATTATTATTATTATTATCAGTTAAACTGTAACTCCAACTCTCTTTCCCCTTCTCTCTCTCTCTCTCTCTCTCTCTCTCTCTCTTCTCTCTCTCTCTCTCTCTCTCTCTCTCTCTCTCTCTCTCTCTCTCTCTCTCTCTCTCTTCTCCACCGCTCTTTGCTCTAGTTTATGTTCCCCAATTTCCCCTGGGATTGAAATAAAAAAGCACATAGTTTAAATAACTTAATGTAATTAAAAAGTATATAAGATAAAATGAAAAGGCTGTGTGTTGTATAAATGAAAATAAGAAAAAAAAGTTCACCAGCTCACAGTACACAACATTATAAGTATTAAAAATTCAAAGAAAATTACATAATGTAAAATAGTCTACAGATTAATATTCACGTTAAAAAATAGAGAAAAAAATGACAGATATAGGACGAAGTAAAATGTTTATTTGCAAGGTCAAAACGAATATTAATGCAATGAATTACAAATACATTAAAACATTTCCATAAAAGTAATAATACTGATAATAATAATAATAATAATAATAATAATAATAACAACAATAACAATAACAACAATAACTATTATTATTATTATTATTATTATTATTATTATTATTATTAGGCCGCGGTGGACTAGTGGTTATGCTCCTTGCCTCTGGTCCCAAGGGTCGAGGGTTCAAACCCGGCCGGGGTCGATGGATTTTTTAGGACGGAAAAATCCAAGGAGCAAGTCCTCCGGAAGGAACTTTAAGCCATGGGTCCCGAGTCTGAAGATTTTCAGGCTCGTAAAAAATCCTTAAGCCTCAATGAAAAGGCCTCTAAGCAAAATTTACCGAATTTTCCCGTCCTAGTACTACCTTGGTTTCCTAGATGTCAGTATGAGGCGGAACGCTGACCACGTACCACTCAAAATGACATCTATACGAAAACAAGTGTAACTAAATTAGTATGGTTCAAATTCTTCCCTGTAGGGGAGGACGCCTAAAAATCTCTAAAGGGAAAACATGGGCTTACAATACAAAAAATATTATTATTATTATTATTATTATTATTATTATTATATTATTATTATTATTATTATTATTATCCACCGCTGTGGTCTCGAGGTAGCGTGCTGCCTTGTCACGCAGCGGGCCCGGGTTCGATCCTCGGTCGGGAGAGTTTTTCTGGGTGAGGTTTCTATCGGGGTTTTTCCTCACCTGTAAGACAAATGTCAGGAAAACTTTAAGACCCAAACGGTCCCCGAAATCATATGGCCATCATCATCCTTATCATTATCATCATCATCATTATCATTATCATCATCATCATCATTATCATTATCATCATCATCATCCTTCACCGGTGTGGAAAGCAATGGGAAGCTACCACACCTACAATTCCCTAGTAAAGCTGCAAGCATAGCATGAAAATGCTATGATTGCGGTGAAGGATCTGCCCTCGGACAGAATTACTATGGATGGATATTATATATAATAATAATAATAATAATAATAATAATATTATTATTATTATTATATATTATTATTATATATTATTATTATTATTTATTTATTTTACCTGAATGAGTTAAGACTGTAAGGTCTTCTCTTCGTTTTCACTAGGGTTAAATCATAGGCCTACATATATTAACAATTATGATTTATCTACAATTTGATTAATAACACATAATAGACATAGGCTACACAAAAATCAGATGACAAGAAAAGGACAAAAATAATAAAATAGACTATTACTACTACTACTACTAATAATAATAATAACAATAACAATAACAATAATAATAATAATAATAATAATAATTATAATAATAACTCATGATTTGATTAAATAATTGGCGTGGTAAAGAAACTGCAAGATATAAAAGAATAATTAAAATATACAGTAGTTATATACTACCGACATGAGAGACTTTCATGGACGAGTGATCAGTTGTATGTAGGGTTACACCTGACAAAACACGAATATTTAATATTATACAGTCAAAGTTTCACACTATATAAGTATAATAACGACCTATGAATTAATATTGGAGTATGATGCCACTCCGGAACTATTTGAGCGTTACAGTTTCCTGACAATTGTCATATAGGTGAGGAAAACTTCTAAAAAACCTTAATTATTTTTTCAGTTACATTTTCCAATCCGTGCCCGCTATGGTCGAGTAATGAATCACGACAGTGGACAACTAATTGTCTAAACAACATTATTCAATAAACGAAATGTGTTTATAGTAAAAACAGTATGTTTAAAACAGCAAATAAAAATCTTTGAACAACCACACCACTCTAAGATCCTCTTTAGAAAATTATGCAATTCTTTTAAGTAAAAAATTCAGTTTGATGTTTAATTTTAAAATTGCAGACTCTTTTAATTGGATTCATGTATGGTCGCTTTATATCGAATTGATACACCATTTCTTAAAACTATATAAAACATCTGGATTCAAGATTTCAACTTAAAATTTCGACACGCAGGAACTGCGTGGATTCCTCAGCAAGTTGAATTTATTGCCCGATTTCGCCATTTTACGAATTGTACCATTCTTTTGTTAATTAAAGTGCATGATTTAGTTACATTGCGACAAATCAAACATGGACGTACTAGAGAGAATTTTTAATTTCGGGTTTCAGATAAACCTCCAAATTCTAAAGATCGAATTTCGCTTTGGAGAATAACTTCCTCGTTTCATTTCAATATCATTAACTAAATTTCGTTCCGAAAAATACAATTTTGCGACTGGTAGAGCGATTTATAATTTTCGTTTTGAAGAACTCTCACTCCTAATGGTTCAATTTTGTTACTTCGTTCATTCCATAGATGGTTAATATATTGAACCTAAAATAAGATTGCCTGTTAGGGTCTTATTGCCTGGATGATGGTCCACCTCTGTGATTAAACATATGTTAATGTGAGGCCAACAGCCGGATTGTAGGCCTAAGGCCTTCTAGACCTGCCGCGCATGGATTTTATTTTATGTATATAATTGGGCTATGAAATATTCTACTGTTATGATGAAGATACATACATAGTGTTTTGCCCAAGAACAGGTCTTTCACTGCAAATTCAGCATTCTCCACTCGTTCCTTAACTCAGACTTCCTTTTTTGTATCTGAATGCAAACCATTTATTTTAATATTGCTTATCATCTGATGTCTTTTTCTGCCTCTAACCTTCTTTCCGTTGATAATTCCTTCTAGGGAATCCGTCGGCAGGCAGTATCTTCTTAGTCAGTGGCCAATCCAATTTCTTTTCCACTTCTTTATGAGTTCCACACACTATCTAGCACATCTTTATTTTTTTATTTTGTCTGTCCATTTTATATGTTCCATCATGATGATTTATAAAATAAATTGTATAGATTTTTTAACAAATATGTGGAACCATACAAAGGGCATTAAAAGATAAACTTAGAAAGGATATGAAGGTGAAGTTTTATAAGGTGATGGCTGTACCAATGGTGATGTACGGTAATAAAAACTGAGCACTAAATAGAAGTG
The DNA here is from genome assembly GCA_030220185.1 of Diploptera punctata. NCBI lineage: Eukaryota > Metazoa > Arthropoda > Insecta > Blattodea > Blaberidae > Diploptera > Diploptera punctata. The sequence goes on along the minus strand of JASPKZ010007426.1, from coordinate 40,496 downwards.
ACAAACGAAAAATTGAAACAGCCGAACTGATATTCTTAATAAAAACAGCAGAGTAAACATTATTTTTTGTTCAATGCCACCACGTTGTAATTTCGACATTCTGGTAGTTTCTCCTGGCATGGCGTTATTGTAACCCATTTCTGAGTTTGGGGCGCCTGGAAGGCGGAGTTACGCTGCTCCAATATTATATGATAGTGATGATACTAATGATGCGCCAGAAGAGATCTTAATCCTACACTAAATGAATTTATCAATGATAATAATGATGGCCATATGATGTTCGGGGACATTTGGGCCATGTAGTTTCCTAACATTTGTTTTACAGGTGAGGAAAAAACCCTGAAAAAACTATCACCCAGGACACTTGTCTCGACCGGGGATCGAACCAGGGCCTGCTACGTGACAACGCAACACGCTACCTCGGGACCACAGCGGTGGACTTTTTTAAATTATTAAAATTGACAATTTTGTAAATTAACAAATTATTTTTTTTAATTAGTAAATTGGTAGTTTTGTAAATTAGCAAATTAGTGGTTGTTTAAAACTAGTAAACTGGCAACTTTTGTAAATTAGTAGATTATAATTTTTTAGTAAATTAGTAATTTTGTAAATAATTATGGGATGAAAAAATGAATGAATCAACTCGAAAAGAACTTCATATATTTAATACTGAACATAGGATTCTAGATAAAAAGAAATGGTATGCACATTTACAACAGATGGAACAACAAGAGTAGCTATACACGCATATGCCTATAGACCTACAGGACGCCGTGATATTGGACGTTCAAGGAGAAGATGGATAGATGATTTGATTCCTGTATCAGTGGAATTGAGCTAAGGATCCACCATGAAAATTAATATGAATAACAAGAATATTAGACCTATAGAGGGTAAGTGTCGTATTTTGTTTCCGTCTTTGATCCGAGGCTTGGTCCTTGAGACTGCGAGCAATGTTTAAAGATACACCTTGAACTGGGTTAGAGCTCAGCCTGCCCCGTTTTATTTCGGAGTTGTCTCTCCTAGATGGGTTGTCTTGCAGGACTAACGAACCCCATCCGCCCGTTCATCAATCTATAAGGCAGTAGATGTATAGTTTGTCTCTTCCGCCAGGTACACCGTACCTTGATTATTTGATAACAAACACAACACAGAAATTAAGGGCAAATATCATATTCAAGATATAACCAAATTTATTATAAATAGACGAAAATATTGGAAAGGTCATATAGAAAGAATGGAAGACAACCGACTTGCAAAACGAGCTAAAGAAGATAGACCAATGGACGGGAGAAGAACAAGAGGAAGGCTAGCCAAGAGATGGATAGACAGTGAATGCACATCCAATACATCTTCTTCTGAGGAGTGATTTTGTAAATAAACAAGATGGAAATCATACAAATTATGAGTAAGAAGTACAGGGTAAGTGAAGACCTTATGATAAATAATTTATTTTATTTATGACTATTTAACTCATGCCTCAAATGGGAGTCAATGACCAATCACGTTTCAATGATTTCTGTTTTACAACCAATCAGAGTCGTGTTTCACGAAATATTTATCAGTGTTATAATTACCATATTAAAGAAAGCTCCTCCTTTTTAATATTCTGAACAGGTCTGACCATTATTTTGCAGTGACTGAGCCTGTGAGAAATACGACTACCAGTTTGTATATATAGTGCCGCATGCGGGAGTTAACATAAAAACATTTGTAGCAATTGACTATACCACCAAAAAAAGAAACCACTATTTGCACTTTCTTAAATGTATTTTTTCCCAGGTAACAATCCAGATAAATATAATTGTCATATTTACATCATACGACATCAGAAATGAATTAATATACAGTTTGATGTGTTTCATTTTTTCTCCACTAGAGAGCATTCTTACAATATTGCGTTCCTTTGGCAATAAATAGTATGATCTGGTTGCAGTGATAAACAAAAGAAGCAGATGAAGCGTACCTATCGTTTCTCATTTGTTTTCAAACATCGTCGTTTACATTAAATATATAAATATTTTAAAATAACTATAGTTAAATAATGATTTGTGAGTAAACAGCTTAATTTTATTCGTTAAATAGTCCTAACAAATGCCATTCTTGATTTGCAAATTCTCTAGATATCACTCGTGGCATTACTTATGTATACTAGCCTCCACAGTGTTCCTAGACATTCTAGAAACTAAAATCATTATGATGAAGGTACAGTCATTGTCTTCAGTGAAACTAATATGAAAGCTGCATTTACGCGCAAGAGGTTCATTGTATTGACACTGAATGCTTGCTTCTAGGGGGATCGGGATGGGAAAATGTACAATACCATTATAATAACAACAGAGTTCGGCTTATGTCAACCAGATGTTGTGATGCTGGTCCCCTAAAATTTCTGGGAGAGCAAATCGATGCTGTTAATTATAATCAGCCTTCGGGAATGTTATCATGTAACCATTTGCTTATTGCAGATTTGTAACCAAATCTAACAAATTAAATGGTAAATCATTTAATAAAAAATAGAATAATAACATCATCATCATCATCATGAACAAATTCGTTTTAGGCCATGTGGCCTGTGCGGTAAACCTAGCGAAGATGGTCTTGATCTTTCCACCGATGTTTTGGTCTTCCTTGGTCCCTATGTCCAGTTGGGGTATATTGGAATGCCAATTTTGGAAGTCTATTTCTTGCCATTCTCCTCAGATGATTTTTCCATTCTTGTTGGTATCTTTGTATATCTTCATTTAAACTTGTTACTCCAAGTTTTCCTCTGATAATAGTGTTCCTTTGGTGATCCAGTCTATTAACTCCTAACAATGATCGTAAGAAGCGCATTTGGCTTACTTAAAGTTTATGAGAGTTTCTTTTATTTAAAATCCAAATTTCACTTCCGTATTTTAGAGCAGCTTTTAATGTGATGTTATGTAATCTTAGTTTTGTCTCTGTCCTCATCTGTTTACCAAAATGTCTTCGTATTACCCCATTCATTTTATTATATTTTTGTAATTTTGAATAAATGTCACTCTTATACTCTGCAAATACACTTCCTAAGTAAGAGAAATCTGACATTTGTTCTATAATGTTGACGCATAGAAATACATTATATAATGTAAATTGACAAATGAGGTTTATTTTAAAGAAGCGGATGCATTCAAATAATTAGGAACAATAATTAAAAATAGGAGTTAGATGCACATGGAAATTAAAAACATAGACTCAATTCTGGAAATGCGTGCTTTTATATACATTACAGGGACTCTTGTCGTCCAAAATTCTCACAAAAAAACGTTAAATTGAAAATATATAAAACTGTTATTCTCCCGGTTCTGTTATTCAGATGCGAAACTCAGAATACTACTTTAAGGGAGAAGAGAAGATTACGGGTATCTGAGAAAAAAGTTCTTAGGAAATTTTATGGAACAAAGAGAGAAGGACAGGCGAATGGAGAAGATTACATAACAGTGAACTACATGATATTTACGAGAAATCAGATGTAATAAGAAAAGTTAAGTCTCATAGACTGTGATGGACAGGGCATATGGCACGAATGGAGAATACAAGAGGGCATGGAAGCTTCATTTAGGAAAACCAGAGGGAAAACGCCCATGTGGTAGACCAAGAATGAGGTAGGAGAATAATATTAACCACGATTTGAGGGAAGTAGGTTATATAAGGGATGATTGAAAAATATTAGCTCAGGATAGGGATGTATGGAGAGCTTATGTCCGCGCGACCATGAACATAAGGCGCCTAAACCATAACAAATACACCAATTTAATTCTACATGGAATTGAATAACTCAAAGAATTCTACAAAAAAGTCAGCGGCAGCATATGCCTATCTTTTACGGATAACTCGCAATAACCATTTTTGTCTTTCAGCTCACTGATGATAAGAAAATCGGGAAAAGAAGATTCTTGGGCAAGGCCGGTAATCAGCACGGGGTACCTAAAAAAATAATTACGATATACATTTAGAATTATTTTTCTTTTTATTTATTCAACTAAATAGGCCTATAAAATCACATTTAATTTATTTAGACGTAGCAGCGCACGCCGGGTATTAGCTAGTAAGTAAATCAATTACCTGATTGTGAAACATATTTTAATGAGGAATTCCTCGTGTCATAAGTGAATTTTAAAACTGGGGTAAGATAAGGAAATTTGAAAAGGAGCGCAATTAACGAATTAGCATCTTGAATGAAATGTCAAATCGGTCGTTACAGAACGCACAATTTCATTATTCGAATGAATGGAGACCGAGTCACTAAGTTAATAATTATCTCTAGAGAAGCTTACGCCTGTCAGCTAGAAATTCTAACATAATTTATTGTCTTGTATTATCATCGTGTTTAATTAAAAAATTTCCCTAAGATTTTATTTCTAATGCAGCCTAAGAATTTAAAACCTCTGTTTTCATACAATACAACATTTATATAATAATAATAATAATAATAATAATAATAATAATAATAATAATAATAATAATAATAATAATAATAATAATAATGCTTTATTTTAGCTGCCAGAGTTAAGGCCATAAGGCCTTCTCTTCCACTCAACCAGCGAATAGTAGAATTATACGAAAATTACATACATATTACAATTTTAAGATATTATTAAAATACAGACTAAACAAAATACAATGATTATATGATCTAATACCAGCTAATACTAACAAAAACATAGAATATAATAAAATTAAAATGATATAAAATAAAGTAACTAGCTTCCTAGATGATTATTTGTAGAATGCTCTATATAGGCCTAGTTGTTATGCAGTTAATGTTTTAATTTATATAAAGGAATTGTTAAAAAATTAATCACAAATAACGCTGAAATATAATATTAAATATTATCAAACCATGTCCATCACTGTGGCCTCGAGGTAGCGTGCTGCCTTATCACCCAGCAGGCCCGAGTTCGATCTCCGGTCGACACAAGTTTCCTGGGCGAGGTTTTTTTCGAGGTTTTTCCGTATCTGTAAAATACTTGTCAGGAAATGTCCCCGAACACCATCTGACCACCATTATCTTCTATATCATATTCGCCTAATTAGCTTAAGTTTAGTTTAAGGCCTCTCCTGGAACATCATTACTATCATCAATTCATTCATATCATCAGGGCAGCGTAACCCGCCTTCCAGGCGAACCTACCTCAGAAGTGGGTTACAAGTACGCCATGCTAGGAGAGAACACCAGGAATGTCGAAATGACAACCTAGGGCATTTTGAATATATATAATCAAATCATAACTCATCATCATCATCATAGTACATTCACGAATTTAGGCCATTTGTTGACCTGTTTCGGCCTCAAGAGAAACACCATCCAGAAGTCTTTTGAGTGGACGTCCTGGTCTTCTTCTTCCTGCAGGTTGATATCTTAACATTTGTTTGGGTATTCTGTGATCTTTCATTCGATGAACATGTTGCATCCATCTTGACTTATAATCAGAAATTTTGTTTTCTAAAGATTCCATGTGTAATTCTTCTAAGATGTCTTCATTTTTTTTTGTGATCTAGTAGTGTGTATCCTGCAGTCCTCCGAAGATATCTCATTTCAGCAGATCTAAGTCTCTGTATATCCTTCTGTTTCAACGTCCATACTTCGCTACCATACAAAAGAGTTGGAAGAGCCAGTGTTTTATACACTTTCAGTCTTGAATGCTTTTGGACTAACTGTGGCTTGAAGATAGAATTTATTAACCCTAAAATTCTTAAAAATTTAGATAACTACCTACTAATAAAATGTAGGACTATAAATACAATATAAGTCTACGGACCCACTATAAATTTTACAAACTTGCATACTGAATTGGGGGAATATTTATTAACAAAAGTTCAGTCTGCATATGTTTGTGGATTATAGAATTCTAAACTCCTGAAATCGAATTTCTAAAAAATTTATACATATATATTTTCAAGTACGCCAAGTGTTTAGCTGCTATCTATTATGATCTGCAATCATTAGGTGTAGGAATTCATCTGAAGCGAAGATTTAAAAAAAATAATTATCTCTAGCGGTCGTAATTATAATTGTATTACAACGAAAGTTAGTATATGCTATTAAAATAAACCGAGGTAGATATTATCCAAAATTCAGTTAAATCCGACTATTAGAAATGGGGGTTTATCTTGAAATATAAAAATAAGAATTTTGACTCTAGCAAACCGCCATGTTTGGTTTCTCACAATATATAAATTTGTAGGTTATATTTACATTTTCAGGTACGACTAGTGTTTAGCTGATATTATGCTATAAAAATATTAGGTGTAAGAGTTCACCTGAAACGAAAATATAAAAATAATATTGAATTTATTTAGGCGTAGCAGCGTATGCCAGGCATTAGCTAGTAATAAGATGTTAATTATACATTTTTTACCTGGAAAGTCAGTCGTCCTCAACTAAATTATACAAGTTATTCCAATATGGAGGCCTTTCGAAAACAATGTTTCATTTTCTGCATTTTAACGGGAACTGATGGTGTTGTATAGAACAGCATCCTTGAAGACATAGAGATTCTAAAAGAAGCAAGGAATAAAAAACCTACTCAACGAGAACATACCCGTAGACATAAATCCGTTATACAACCTATACAACACCATCAGTTCCAGATAAAATGCAGATGAAGAAACATTGTTTTCAAAAGGCCTCCATATTGGAATAACTTGTATAATTTAGTTGAGGACGACTGACTTACCAGGTAAACATTTTATAATTAAACTCTTATTATATAACCTCAATGGTGCTTTAATACGAATTTCAAAAGCGTTGGTAAGTTAACCTAAAAAAAACAGAGTGGAATATATAAGAGTCACGCGCCTTAGCCGATCGGCTTAAGACATTATCCTTGATGCAGAGTTGCGAGACTTGCACTGGTTTGACTCTACATGGGGAAGACAATTTTTCATGGAATATCAGCCTATATTGAACCGGCGCCCACCCAGCTGGTAGCTGGGTAGCTACAATAAGTAGCAACCCAAGCTTCAGAAAATCAGCTATATTGGCTGGGAATCCCGACATATTGGTCACCATTATACTGCCTGGAAGAAGAGAGCGCAGCAAATTTCAGTTACCTTATATTTGTGCTCATGATTCAATTTAAGTAGTGGTCCAACATAGGCGGTCTTACCCTACGTAGAATGGGAGAAGGGAGAATACTCAGAATTATACAAGAATGGGAAATTAAGAGGAGAGGAGAAAGAGGACGACCTACTACTACCTGGATACAAAATGAGCATATGTCAATGGAAAGATTTGGGGTAGTACAAGATAGAGACAAATGCGTAACATCATAAACAGTGCAGAGTTATGAAAAGTAATATCTAACCTTCTGTATTTTAGATGTCAATACTGTAACCTATTTTATGTCTTCATATTGTTTCACTGGAGACAAACCTCTGTATTGAGGAGAATTATTCTCATTAAATAAAAATAAATCATCATTATCATCATCATTATCATAATCATCATTATTATCACTGTTATCGTTATTATCATCACTGTTATCGTTATTATCATCAGTTATCGTTATTATTATCATTGTTATAGTTATTATCATTGTTATCGTTATTGTTATCATTGTTATTGTTATTATTATCATAGTTATCGTTACTATTATCATCATCGTTATCATTGGCATCGCTATTATTATCATTGTTATCGCTTTTTTATCATTACAATCGTTATTGTTATCATTGTTATCGTTATCACTGTTATCGTTATTATTATCACTGTTATCGTTATTATTATCATTGTTATAGTAATTATCACTGTTATCGTTATTGTTATCATTGTTATCGTTATTATTATCATAGTTACCGTTACTATTATCATCATATCATCATCGTTATTATTATCATTGTTATCGCTATTTTTATCATTGGTATCGTTATTGTTATCATTGTTATCGTTATCACTGTTATCGTTATTATTATCACTGTTACCGTCATCATTATCACTGTTACCGTCATTATTATCACTGTTACCGTCATTATTATCACGTTTTCGTCATTATTATCATCACTGTTATCGTTATCATTGTTATCATTATTATCACTGATATAATTATTATTATCATTGTTATCATAATTCCGCCATGGACGGTTCCAAGCCCGGATGAGAAAGGAGGAGGGGGAGGAGTAATAACCTCATTGAAAAACCAGGGTTCAGTTGGCTCCGACTGATAGTACCCTGTAAGGGCCTCTAGCCAGGGTTACGGTGAAGACCTCAACGGCAGAGTCGGCGCAGAAGGAATCCTTCAAGACGGCGGATCTGGCGGAAGAGGTAACCCTATCTCTAAGGGAAATAGAGAAACGCTGCCTTGCGGTGAAGAGGGATCTTCAAAGGCTATGGGAAGAAAACCCAAACAGAAAATTTCCTGGTCCTGTAGGTTGGGGGTTGATACGACGGGCTAAGTCCCCGTTCATTGGAGAAAAAAAAAAAAAAGTTAAAATACCCAATGATTTACAAACATATCATTGGTGCCGGAAAAATTTAACAACATTGTTAAAACCGGAAATATATATATATATATATATATATATATATATATATATATATATAAGTAAAAATATTCTCTTTAATTTGTTTACTTGTTATAGTCAGCTATTAGATGGCAGTGGAGACCGAGTTCTCGCGACATCTAGTAATAATGGAGAATATAATACATATATAAGAAAAATAAGTGTTTGAATTGGATTCGCCTGGTGATGTAATGGATAACACGCTGAGGTACAGACTCAGAGTTCCGGGTTCGAATCCCGTGTCCAGAAATTTATTTTTCTTATCATACCATATATATATTGTTATCGTTATTATTATCACTTATCGTTATTATTACCAATGTTATCATTATTATTATTATTATTATTATTATTATTATTATTATTATTATCACTACTATTATTATTAGTGTTATTATTATTATTATTATCACTACTATTATTATTACTTGTTATATTATTATTATTATTATTATTATTATTATTATTATTATTATTATTATTATTATTATTATTATTATTATTATTACCATCTAAGGACCCTTTAAGTTAATCGGAGCATAGAGGGAGGTACATAAAATACAATCTAAACATTATTACGTACGTTAAAAATGTGTTGAATTACTTGAGAAGCTATCTTGAATTCGTTTCACAGCCCAAACTACTGGTAGATTCGGTAGAGATAACAAACAGAAGAAATAGAGCAGACACTCGTGATGCGAGGGGTTAGGGTCACTGTACAAGACCCTCCCACTCTCTGTAGTGCAATAGTGCTGGGAGGGGATATCCATTAGGATAAAATTCCTAAAAGAAGTGTATCAGAGAAAATTCTGTCAATAATGTAGCATTGTTGGAACAGATGGGTGGGAGGGGCTTGTCAGTGCGTGTGGGAGGGGCGTGCCGTCTACGTCACTGTATTTCTTGGATATGTTCAATTGATACCTGACAATCCTCCCTCCTCTAATGCACTCCCAAACACGTGACCGACCCGATGTCATCTGTTCACATGTCAAATGCTCATCTTTTACGTCATCGTCATCAATCATAATCATCATTTACTAGGGCATTCGATAAGTAATGGTAACTCTGTTGTAAATCAGCGATCCAAGCTATGACTATTGTAATATTGTAGTTAAGTTGTTGAGCAGTCTTTGATGTATTAATATGTAACATCGAAAGTCTCAAAAAGCAATAGTTTGTGAATATATTCACTGTTTCTCAAACTTAATCGTAAGTAACACAACCCCAAAAAAATGTTCATAAGTAACACCACGAGTGATTTCCACATTATCTAGAGAATTTGGAAATCAAAGAGTGGCATTTGTTAGGACTATTTAACGAATAAAATTAAGCTGTTTACTCACAAATCATTGTATAACTATAGTTATTTTAAAATATTTATATATTTAATATAAACGGCAATGTTTGAAAACAAATCAGAAATGTGAGGTTATGTTCATTCACTGCTGCTTGATCATATTATTTATTGCCAAATAAGATCTCAATATTGTAAGAGGGCACCCAAGAGGAGAAATAATGAAACACATCAAACTATATATCATAATCAACATTACGTGTTATTCATTTATTTTTTTAGTAAACAACTCAGTAAAATCAAGGAATATTTTCATTATTTGCTATGTTCAATGTATTTGTTGGGGAAAAATAATTCTTTGGCCTGTTCAGAACATTAAAAAGGAGGAGCTTTCTTTATCACAAAAGCAGGAGCTGATAAAGATTAATCGATAAAGAGCGAGGTGAAACACGACTGTCATTGGTTGTAAAACAACATTCACTGAAACGTGATTGGTCATTGACTAGCATTTGTGGCATGAGTTAAATAGTCAGTAGAATTTGTTTAGTAGGTGGGTTTGGGAAGTACTCGAACATCCACCAAATTCACCAGACAGAAGCTCTTGTGACTATAACTCATTCTCGAAGATCAAAGAACGTCTACGAGGCAATCGATTTCAACCAAAAATTCATATCCAGAAAGCTCTAGATCGATCAGATGAGAGAGGTATCGAGAAATGGTGCTTCAGATGGAGTACGCCATAATCCAAGGATTTGGAAACGTATAGTGTGCTTATGCACTCAACCCACTTCAACTTTCCAAAATGAACACACATTCTAGCTGATATCAAACTTCGTGTTCACGTTTGTCTTTACACCATTTTTTTAACATATAGTTGACTTGGCAGGAGACTATAAACCAAGTTCGTAATTTAAAAAAATTACCTAAATATTATTTTATTTGGTTATAGCAGTATTGCTATTACTTATCGAATGCCCTAGTATAAGTCGGTCACCGTGGAGAGTTGGTAACCCATTCCCGTCAGGTTTAAATGCTCAATGCATATCCCCAGAAACTAGATTTAAATTACCGTAAATTATATTATATATTTTCAGACATTCAAAACGAACAAAAGATAACGGTACTTGAGATAACAATAAGTGTGAAGACCAAAACACATTCCTCTACTGTTCTTAAATGTTAATAAATAATAGTTTTAAAAAACCAAAACAACACGCTTTATTATAAAACCGAACTAAGAAAATGAAAAATAATTTTAATTTCCAACATGCTTAGGATAAATAATTTTACCATCAAAAGCTTGGGGTGCTCTATATCAATTAATATATTTGATAATAAACAGATATTGGTAAAAGCAAAGTCTCTAAGAAGAAAATGTAAAAATCATAAAAAGCACCCCACGCTTTTGATGGTAAAATTATTTATCCCAAGCATGTTGGAAATTAAAATTATTTTTCATTTTTTTAGTTCGGTTTTCTAATAAAGCGTGTTGTTTTAGTTTTTTAAAACTATTATTTATTTTTTATTTTTTAGTTGTAATATTTTACAGAATAAGATAAAAATGTAAATATCTTTAAATTCGATTCTATTGTAGTATGAGCTGAAAATAATACACTTCTAAAAAAAACTCCCAGCCGGATTTGATCCAGCGACCTATGGGTTACAGAAATTATATACCACTAGAGTGTACCGCCCTACAACTGAGCTCTTACAACGATTGACTAAAAAGTCGACAAGTCCGCAACCTATTATACCAGTTTTCATTTTTTTGATTTTCTGATGATTCTGGCCAGGATTATAGAAACAAAATATGAAATTATTGTATTGTCATGGGTCATTTACAAGTACGCAAAGTTTCAAGTCGATCTAATGTTTCTAAGTGGGTGAAAATCGTGTTCAAAAATTCCGTTACATAGATACAAAGATACTTGTTTTTATTTTCTGATGATTCTGGCCAGGATTTTAGAAAACAAATATGAAATTATTATACTGTCACGGGTCCTTAACACGTATACAGAGTTTCAAGTCGATCCAGTGTTTCTAAGTGGGTGAAAATCGTGTTCAAAAATTCCGTTACATAGATACAAAGACACGTTTTTTTGATTTTCTAATGATTCTGGCCATGATTTTAGAAACAAAATATGAAATTATTATATTGTCACGGGTCTTTTACAAGTATGCAAAGTTTCAAGTCGATCCAATGATTTTAAGTGGGTGAAAATCGCGTTGAAAGATTCAGTTACATAGATTACAGGTCAAGCTAATATAAAGCATGTAACAAAATATTACCCTGCCAAGGGATGTACAAAAATTGCAAAATATATAACAGCAGAGTTAAGCGAGTGTACCTTGTCTTCTGAGTTGAATGCAATTTAACAGCCGGCGAGTCTACCTCGTCTTTTGAGGCGAATGGGTTAACCATGCTCTACTCTGATTCCGAGCTTCAGGGGACGATGGGTTTTTAAGGGTGTAAAAAAGTATGGCTTTCTTGAAAAGAGAAGGAAACCCTAGGGTCCCCTATAGCAACTGACAACACACAAAAGGAACATCAAGCGAAAGAAGGCGTAGGCCTACAGTTCAATGGTATTAAAAACCTGTTGGTATATGCCGATGATGTAGTATTATTATTAGGCGTTAGCGACGACATTACTAATAAGGAAAATGTTAACCATTGCGTCCCGAAACTGGGACAAACGATAGGATGCCCAAGATATTTGCCACTTTTCTCTATATTTAATAGGCTAAGTATCCATATTTTTCGAACATATTTGTTAATTTCCTAGTGAACTATTGATGTTATGTAGACCTCCCTATGTCAGAGACTGCCAAACTTTACTATTTTTCATAAACTAATTGAAAATAAAATTATTAACAGAAACAATTCACTAATATTACTTTTTAAAAATTAATAATTTGTTTCTTCATTATTTAATAAAATAGTTTTAAGATTTGTTAATATATTTACCTAATGCCTTGATAATAAGCGACATATTAATTCATTATAGTTTATTACTTTCTTTGTATTTTTTCTTTTTCTTTTCTTTTTTATGTATAGTAGATTCGAGCTGTTATTCCTTTCTTTAATCATTCTATCATTAATTTAATTTAATTCTATTTAATTTTATTGTATTACTAGACATTATTTTCATTATTATTCAATCTGACAGATAATTAATTATTTAGTGTGACTATTGTATTTTTTTGTATTTATATGTAACATATGTTTGTCCTGGTGAGTGGAAGAGAAGGTCATATGACCTTAACTCTACCAGGCTAAATAAATCTGTTCTATTCTATTCTAAGAAATTTACATTCTATAAATCAGGAGACCTGAACTAGGCCTATATAAGAATCATAAAAAACTGGAATAAACTACAGGTTGCCCAATATATTTGTCATTTTTCTCTGTATTTAAAAAATAAGAAACTTATATTGATCTTATATCTATATTAATTTCCTTTCGAACTTTTGATTTTTATGTGTATGACATTGATATTTTGTAACTCAAGAGACTTCACTTATATAGGAATCTTAAAAAAAACTGCGACAAAGATTAAGTTCTCACTTTTCTCTGTATTTAATGTATGTATATTTCTCAAATATACGGAGGGTTGTTTCCGATTTCTGATAACGATTTGCCAAGTAGATTGTGACGTTGGAGTGTGAGTCATCAGGACAGGAGTATGTGAGGTGATCAAACCAGTCAGTGTGCTGCTTCTGTTACACTCGCACGCGTGTTGCTCTCATAATGCCTAAGAAGATAGACCCGTTTAGGGTTTTGGGAAGGGTACATTACTGCCCTTTCCGACGCTAATTATAGTTATTCCGCGATTATTGAGGCTTGCAAAAACGTAAGTTTATGGTGTCAAAGTGTGGAATTAGCTCAGTGCTTAATAAAAAGAGAAGAGGGTCGCTTGGGATTAATTCCAAAAAAAAAAAAAAAAAAAAAAAAACGGGCAAATCCACGACCCGCACCCCAGATGTAATCAGAAAGGTCAAAGGTCCTTATCTCTGGTGGTAACTCTGACACGCAAAGGGTGTTTGCGAACAGATTGGGAATATCCCTTAAAACTGTAAACACCATAATAAACAAAGATTTAAACATGGAGAAGCGCCACAAAAGCAGGGTTCATAAATTGTTGCCACGTCACATTGCCGAATGCCGCACCAACAGCAAGGAACTATGAAAAGCACCTGGCACGAGAAAAATGGAATTTTTTGGTCACACTTGATGAAGCATATATTTATCTAGGAGACTGCAACAAACCCCGGGCAATTTACTATAGGGAAAGGGGTAAAAAAATTTCAAAAGTGGTCTGCCGAATGCAGAGAAAGTTTCTCCAATGGATTTATGGTCATCGCTGGATATTGCTACAATGAAAAACTGACCATTCGTAGAGTAGCTAAAAAGGCCAAAATCAACTCCTAGTACTACCAGGAAGACGTTCTCACCCCAATTTACCCGACTGAAATCCCGGCTCTCTATGGTACAGACAAAAACCAAGCCTGGTTGCACCAAGACAAGGCATCCAGTCACACTTCGGGTTCAACTCTGGCGTTCCTGGAGAAATGGAGCTGGAAACTGGAATACATGCTATTCCATTCAGCAACATCCCAGTGAAGTCTCCTGATGCATCACCGATAGACTTTGTGTCTTTGGACTCTTCAAAAGGGCACTGGGAAACAGGCGTCCTCGAACAATAGACGGTCTCTGGAAAGCATATAATGAGGAGTGGGAACTTCTAGACATGGCTGTGCTGCGTAAGAGTTTTCTGCAGCGGAAACTCCGATGCCGAACATAGCTCGGGTGAAGAGCCATCAATTAGAGCATGCTCGATGGTGGAGACTTAGCCGGCAAGTAGGATATCTAGTTTTATGGGAAAAGAATTCAATTTAAAACTTTTCTTTAATTTTTTAATTATTAATTGATTTTTAAGCTTTTTCTTAAGGTAAAACTTAAAAATCATTTGTTATCAGAGATCAGAAACAACCCTCCGTATATGTTAATTTTGTTGACAATTATTGATGTTATAGATATGACATTGACATTATTTAAGTCAGGAGGCCTGAAATATAAAAGAACCATGAGAAACTGGGAGGAACAAGAAGTTGCCCAAAATTTGTTACTTGGTGTAATGGTATAAAAATGCCTACTACTGTTCTTTAGGAAGAAGTTTACATTAATTCGATTATAATATAGGCCTATGGATGTGAAACATGTGTTACATTAAGAAAAGAGAAAAAGCTTAAAGTATTCAAAAATGTGATACTGAGGCGAATATTCGGTTATATTGAGGATAAGAATGCAGAATGGAAGGAACAAAAAAATAGGAACTTCTAATTGGACGAAGTTATGTACCAATCGGTTATGCGCCATTATGCAAGTTTCGAGAAAAACAAGTTTAATGTTTAAGTCAATCTTATCATAGCACCAAACTAACATTACTGGATATTGTAAGTCATTTTAACAGTTATGCATCAACAATCTAAGAGCAGGAACATTTGGCGCTTAGCTGTATGATGCAAAATTTAGATTAGCATTTATGAAGATGTGATTTCATACCCGTTTGTTGTAAAATATAGAATCTCTGATAGGACTGATGACGTTTATATTTTATTTAATAATAAGGCTGTATTTAAAGATTTGATGCTTGAAGTGTTCCTACACTTACTTCATGAGCCAGTGCAACAGATTGCATTAAAATATCAATTTTATTCAAAATTATGCTTAGCCGGTTGATGTATAACATCATCCATTCCTAATACTGTCTATGAAGTTGACTGAGCAGGTCATGTAATTCGAAAGGGTGAAAGTAGAAACTGACTTCAAAATATTTATTGGGAAACACTTGGGGAAAGTAGACTACAATTAGAAAGGACTAAGCATAGGCAGGCAGGATAAGATTCGGAATGATCTTAGGGAATTGTATATAATAATAATAATAATAATAATAATAATAATAATAATAATAATAATAATAATAATAATAATAATAATAATAATAATAATAACATAATAATAAAGCCTGGTATGTCCCTTTAGAGCAAAGGCCTCCCTGTACAGGGGATAAGCTCTATTGTGAGTGTCACCCGGTGAGCTACTCCGTGGTGAGAAGTTGACTTGGATGTAGCACTTGGTTTGTATACACTGTCTGTTCTGTTTTTAGTTAATGCACAGTTGGCTCTCCATCGTTCTCCAGCTTTTCCTGCATCTGGCGACTCTCGACCATTGTGCCCCTGCTCGTGCTTGGTCTTCCGCGCTGTCTCTTGCCTGTGTACAGGTCCCACATGGTTGTTTTTATTGTCCACCTGTCGTCCTGTATTCTTGCGACGTGGTCTCCCCACTTCCATTTTTTCCTTATGGCTTATTGTGCAGGATCGGTTGTTGAGGACATCGCTTGAAGTGTTGTATTCGAGATTCTGTCCTTCAGAGTTATGCCTAAGATTTTCTTCTCCATTTTCCTTTGGCATACTTGGAGTGTGTACTTCAGTTTGGCAGCCATATAACAGTGTTGGAAGAATACTGGTTTGTAGTGTTTCCATTTTGAGTTTCCGGTTGAGTGACTTGTCCAGCAGTATGAATTTCAGTGACCAGAACGCCTTCCAGGCGAGAGCCATTCTTCTGCTTATTTCTTTCTCTACTTTCTGATGGAAGGAGAGTAGCTGTCCTAAGTATATGTACTCGCTTACATATTGAAGATCCATTCAATCGACTTTGATTGGGTTTTCCGGACCATTTGACATAATTTGTGTCTTGCTTTTGTTCATCGAAATTGTATATCGTATACATGAAATTGATTGAAAATAAATAGGCCCACTAGTAGAATGCGTCTCTGCACCTACGGATTCCACAAACATTATTGTCATTTAGTTATAATAATTAAGGTAATAACAATGTTAGATAGATCATCGGTTGATTAATGTCTTTGACATCGTCCGATTCCCAATAGCCAATTTTGTCGGTCCATCCAATCTCCTGGTTGTAGACGTTTCTCCTTCAGGTATAAATGAATCAGTCATTTCGAAAAGGGATCATCTACGATTTTTTGTGAAATTCACTTTTTTCGTTATTCCATGTTTACATACGTCCTTATCGATTCCGCGTGAGAAATTATCAAATACACAATTCTTTTACCGCTTTCTGACTTTACCTTTCATGTAGTAATTTCGAAAAATGATCAACTCGCCGAGTTGTTCCCTTTTCGAACGGACTGACGCACGAATGTGATCTTGACTTCAGCTGCATATCTATCCTCTTGCAGTCTTTCTGTGTTATCAGAGTAAACAATATTAAAACCATGCTACAATCGTTATTTATGTATTATTTATTTAATGCAAGGCACTCCATATACAGAGTATGGGTAAAGGTGTTCCAAAAGAACAAAAACATTATTTTGCAATAAATACATTTTACGAATTTGAATGTAATAGTGACAAGCCTAGAACCGTAATCGGCCGGAAATTCATTGACACCATTTTCGGGGAACAAGAGTTCAACTTGCTCAAACCAAAGCCCCCCAGAAATACTGCAAATATCAGATGTGAAAACACACCCTGCCTACATAAGCAAAGTACCAAACAATCACAAAAAAAATGGATGATGTAAAGAAACTTCATCAGTACATTCCTGATATCATCGAGATTTTTATGATGATTTATTCAAATGGCCTACAACCACAGCTGAAGTAGTAGAGAACGCCGAAGATGTTCAATGATGAAATTTTTCGGATATACTTTTTTTATAGTCGCTTCCAAATGATGAAATGTAATAAAATGTATACAGTATTATTCCATGTATGTAGTTATTTCGTAATAATATTTTTTTTTCAAAGAAATGTGTTTAATTTTGTAAACGTTTCTTCGTTCATTTCGAAAAGGGATCATCTCCGGAAAATTGTAATTAGTTTTTTGGGAAAACCATAATCAAGAAAGTCATGTAAATCAGTAAGTGAACGTGAATAGGCACGACAATTATTCAGTAGAAATTTCAGATTCATAGCTTTATCCTGGACAAACTGAATCAGTTTTTCCCTCTCCTGTAAAATTTGATCAGCTGTAGATGATCCCTTTTCGAAATGACTCATTCAAATATTCCCTGACTCCAGCAGGTTTTAGGTCTTTCTCTGCCTCGTCTTCCCTCAGGTTTCCATTCCAAAACACATTTTGGTAGCCGATCCTATTCCATTCGCTGGACATGCCCATACCATCTTAATTGCTGAGTTTTAATATGATCTAAAATAGTATCTTCAATCTTCATTTTCTCCCTTATAACAGAGTTTCTAATTTTTTCTCTTCTTGAAATTTTTGCTGTCCTTCCCAATTGAATGATTCCAAAATACCCCTCCTGCAGAGCATAGCTATTCAGAATTACCTACTATTACATTTTAAAAATTATTAATTCTAACGTGATATAAAATACATTTCTGTTGCCAAAAGATATTTATTTGTTTTGGCCAAAGTTCTGCTCCATAAGTAATTATGTTTTTTATCTCTTAAATTAAAAATGTATCCTATTGGATAATTGATTTCATTAATTTAATACTGTTTTTAGATCAATAGAAAGACAGACGAGTAAAAATTACTTAAATAGGCCTATATGTCAAATTACTCAATAATGTATAATAACTTACAGTTTTACATGAATTTATTTTCTTTGCGGTCCGGAATATTTAAATAACTGGCACGAGAAAATATTGTATTGACAATTTAAGGGTTAACAATTTCATAATAGATAGATAGATCATCGGTTGATTAATGTCTTTGACATCGTCCGATTCCTAATACCCAGTTTTGTCGGTCCATCCAATATCCTGGTTGTAGATGTTTCTCTTTCATATATAAACATATTCTCTGACTCCAGGAGGTTTTAGGTCTTCCTCTGCTTCGTCATCCCTCAGGTTTCCATTCCAAAACAGATTTTGGTAGTCGATCCTCTTCCATTCGCTGGACACGTCCGTACCATCTTAATTGCTGAGTTTAATATAATCTAAAATAGTGTCTTCAATCTTAATTTTCTCCCTTATAACTGAGTTCCTATTTTTTTCTCTTCTTGAAATTCTTGCGGCTCTTCGTATAAAATCCATTTCCTTTGCCAAAAGGTACTTATTTGTTTTTGTTGTTAATGACCAAAGTTCTGCTCCATAAGTAATTACGCTTTTAACAATTGTATGATATATAGGGCCTATTCATTTTATTTTTATTACTTATATTTTTATCCCACAATATTCCATTGAGGCAAGCAATTGCAAATTTTCCTTTATTATTTCTATTTCTTATTTCCTCTTCATAACTCTCATTTTTATTTATTTTAATTCCAAGATTTTTTTATAATAGGCTATTTTATAATTTTATAATCTATAGGCCCTAGTAATTTTATTTGTATTAATTGTATTTATCTCACAATATTCCATTGAGATAAGCTATTGCAAATGTTTCTTTATTACTTCTATGTTTTATATCCTCTTCATAACTTACATTTTTATTTATTTTAATTCCTATATATGTGATCTCACTACAAGATTTTATTGTTTCTCCAGTCTCCAAAATTAAATTGTGTTCTGGTTCGTGTTTTTATAAAACAGCAATTAAAAATGTTGTTTTAAAATTTGCTGTCATTTTTTAAATTATGTTACAAACTTACTGGATGATTCATTATAATTGAATAATATAAATTCTCGCCAAATTAAACAAAAATAGAAGTGATAATAATCTACATGACCTTTTGACCTGGAGCAAACGTTAAATAAACATGAGAATGAATTTTAAAAAAATAATGAATTTTCTGGAATTAACACTTAACGGGTTAATGGAGTTTTCGAGTATTCTGGCCATTTGACGTCCAACATGGCACTCTGTATTTTGGAAACTTGTCCATAAATTATTGGTGATGGCGCTGTGATAGCTGAAGCAACCAACTTGAACGTGCCTATAACTTATTAATGGCTATACATTGGTTTAAGCTACTGTGTGTCCGGGAACTATTTCAAACATGCATGGCTCTTCCAGCTAATTTCACTCCAGCTGTCTCCACATCGAAACCTGGTTATATTTATCTCTAAAAGCAACTGGCATGTCCACAGTTTTCAAGTTGGAAACTCACCGATGTTCTCTACAACCCTCTAGCATTCTAATGCACCATTGCAAGAATCATACAGGAATTATATGATGAGCTTAACTTTACAAATTCACGTAGATATTATTTTGAATCTTTTAATATTATTTCATACTTCAGTATTACATAGACTCTTGTCGTCCCAACTACTTTCAAAAAACATCATCATCATCCGGTAGCATGGCAGCTGCCGCCTTCTTCCGGAAACCAAACACCACTCCTCTCTGTTCATCCATTGATCTTCCACCAATTCTCTGATAGCCGATTGTACCCCTTCTATCCAAGTTTTCTTAGGTATTCCTCTCTCTCTTCCTCCTTTCCATTGGGATCCATTCCATAACAATTTTAGGCTATCTTTGCTCAGGCATTCTTTTGACATGGACATACCAATATATTTTTTCTTTTCTATGATGTCTATGATTTCCGCTCCTCTTGTACACCCATAATTTCCTTTATTTCTTTATTTCGTATTATATCCGTTCTAGATTAAAAAACATTTAACTGAAAATATATAAAATGTTATAAACTAACTCACTGGCTCTATCGAACCCGTAGGTTCATGGCCGCACGGACATAAGCTCTCCATACATCCCTATCCTAATCTAATGTTTTCCAATCATTCCCTGTATAATCTATTTCCCTCAAATCATGGTTAATGTTATTCTCCCACCTCATTCTTGGTCTACCAAGAGGGAGTTTCCCCTCTGGTTTTCCTACAAGAAGCTTCCATGCACCTCTTTCATTCCCCATAGGGTGCCACATGTCCTGCCCATCGCAGTCTACGAGACTTAACTATTCTTATTATATTTGGGTTCATATACATATCATGTAATTCATTATTATGTAGTTTCTCCATTCATCTGTCTGTTCATCTCTCTTTGGCCCAAACATTTTCCTAAGAACTTTATTCTCAAATACCCGTAATCTTCTTTCCTCCCTTAAAATAAGAGTCCATGTTTCGCATCCATATAATATAACTGGGAGAAGAACTGTTTTATATATTTTCAGTTTAACGTTTTTTGAAAGGATAAAGCTGTTATTCCCCCAGTTATTTTATATGGATGCGAAACATGGGCGCTTACTTTAATGGAGGAGAAAAGATTACGAGTATTTGAAAATAAAGTTCTTAGGAATTTTTTTGGACCAAGGAGAAACGAACAGACAGGCGAATGGAGAAGACTCCATAATAGTGATATACCTGATCTTTATAGGAAGCCTGATATAATAAGTCCACCGCTGTGGTCTCGAGGTAACCTTGTCACGCAGCGGGATCGGGTTTGATTCCCGGTCGGGACATCCTTCCTGGGTAAGTTTTTTTTGGGGGGGGGTTTCCTCACCTGTAAGACAAATGTCAGATAGCTTTGAGGCCTAAAATGTCCCCGAACTTCATCTGACCATCATCATCATCATCATCCCAGATGTGGAAAGCAACGGGAACTGCAAAACATAGCATGAAAATGCTATGAGTGCAGTGAAGGATCTGCCCTAGGGAAGAACACAATATTATATATACATAAGAACAGTTAAATCTTGTAGATTGCGATGGGCAGGACATGTGGCACGAATGAGGAGTGAAAGCCATGCATGGAAGCTGCTTTTGTATTCTTCTAGTAAACCAGAGGAAAAACGCTCAGTTAACAGGCCAAGAATTAGGTCTGAGATAACATTAACCACGATTTGAGGGAAGTAGAATATAAAAAAATTCTCGCATACTCCGCCAAAAAAATTAATGCAAATCCTCCTCTTCTATACAATCCAAATAATACATAAAATTTCATCTACCAAAGTTTAATATTCAAGCGATAACCATCAGTAAAGCGATTTCAAATCATTAGCTCGGATAGGGATGTATGGAGAGCTTATGTCCGGGCGGCCATGAACTTACGAGTTCGATAGTGTCAGTGAGTTAGTTAGTTACTATGTCTCAATTCATTAGTCATTTACTAGCTAATACCCAGCGTGCGCTGATACGCCTAAATAAATAAAATACGATTTTTAAATTTTTGTTTCAGATGAACTCATACACCTAATGGTTTTAGAGCAAAATAGATAGGTATACAATCCCGGTGAGTCAGTATTTTTAAATTGATCCAAACCTTCTGGCGGCACTATGGCCCTGGGGTCGGCTCAGCCTCTAATAGAAATGAGTATCAGACGCTTGTTCTGGGGGAAAAGGCGGCCGCACGCAGGGCTGACATCAAGTGCCGATTATCTAGAAAAAGAAGGAGCCTTAACCTCCCACTACCCCAAGGGCCTCCTGAGGACTTTACTGGGATCACTTCACTTTACTTTTTTTTATACATTGCGACGAACAAAATATCACTGTTAAGAGTCAATTTTTATTTTCGGACTTCAGGTAAAATCTAATTTCTAGTGGTCGGATTTCGCTGATTTTTTAAAAAAAATATCTATCCCAGTTTATTTTAATAGATTACACTGAGTTTCGTTGTCAAACGTTGAAAATTGTGACAGCTAGAGCCATTTTTAAGTTTTCGTATCAGGCGAACTCCTACACCTAAGGGTTTTAGAGCATAATATATAACAGCAAATACAAGCACGTTCAAATGCAACGTGTGCCAAAATTTCAAATAAATAAACCTACTACTTTTCGAGTTTTGCGAGCACAAACTGACGCAGGCTGATTTTTATATATAAGGATATCCAGGGTTTGCAGTCCCTTTGATATCTTCCAGTGCCTATTTGAAAATTCTAACTTTGTATTTATTTTCTTAAGGAACATGGTCAAATTTATTTAACCAATATAAACATTTGCCATATTCTTTACCAAAACAATAATACATATATATAATATATCCATCCATCCATAGTAATTCTGCCCGAGGGAAGGTCTTTCACTGCAATCATAGCATTTTCATGCCATGCTTTGCAGCTTTACTAGGGAATTGTAGGTGCGATAGCTTCCTGTTGCTTTCCACACCGGTGAAGGACGTTGATGATTATGACCATATGATTTCGGGGACCGTTTCGGCCTTAAAGTTTTCCTGACATTTGTCTTACAGGTGAGGAAAAACCCCGATAAAAACCTCACCCAGAAAAACTGCCCCGACCGGAGATCGAACCCGGGCCCGCTGCGTGACAAGGCAGCACGCTACCTCGTGACCATAGCGGTGGACATATATAATATATATAATACATATATTACTACTCTTGGCATTTCAAGGTATAGATCCTGTCAGAAGTAAAATTGTACTTGACAATACAATTTTGGAGCAGGTGAGTGGTTTTACATATCTGGGATGCAATATCTCATATGAAGAAGAAAGGAATGTAAATGCAAAAATATCTAATTTTTTAAGAATTTTAGGGTTAATAAATTCTATCTTCAAGTTACAGTTAGTCCAAAAACATTCAGGACTAAAAGTGTATAAAGCACTGGCTCTTCCAACTCTTTTGTATGGTAGCGAAATATGGACGTTGAAACAGAAGGATATACAGAGACTTAGATCTGCTGAAATGAGATACCTTCGGAGGACTGCAGGATACACTACTAGATCACAAAAAGAAATGAAGACATCTTAGAAGAATTACAATGGAACTTTTAGAAAACAAAATTTCTGATTATGAGTCATGATGGAAACAACATATTCATTGAATGGAAGGTCACAGGATAACCAAACACATGTTAAGATATCAACCTGCAGGAAGAAGAAGAAGACCAGGACGTCCACTCAAAAGACTTCTGGATGGTGTTTCTCTTGAGGCCGAAACAGGTCAACAAAAGCCTAAATTCGTGAATGTACTATGATGATGATGATGATGATGATGATACTACTCTCCTAAACCTAAAAGAGTTTACAATATGTGACCGAGAACCTTAACACTAGACCTAGTGACGGGTCCAGCTTAACACTTGAAGGAATTATACCAGATGCAAGAAAAACTCAGGAAAACAACTACGATGACCAAGAAGCCGTTCTCGACGGACGCTATTGCCCTCATAAAGGAAAAAGTGTTGTTCTCTACAATGAATATACACCGGCAAATCAATGGATTCGTGATCATCAGGGATTGTCTTGTTCCGAACGGAGAGAAGCAATTAAAATGCAAGCCAATGTATCGGCGGTGCGTTCTTTGCCAGGCAGGTCTAGGGACGATACCCTTTGTAGACGTTGTCGCATAGAGCACGAAACCCTTACACACGTCCTTGATGCTTGTTTTTTGGAGAATCACTGGGAAACATTCGGCACCACATTATTCGAAACATGATGGCAGAAGCCTTGCGAGATTATTGATACACATTTTATGAGGAAGTTTATGGTGTGGCCACTAATGGAAATAACAGACGAATAGATATTATTGCATTTAGACCATCTTCTAAAATTGGTATGATATTAGATCCCACATTTCGTTTTGAGACTCATAGTGGCCAAACTGAGGAAGTTGACTGTGAAAAGAAAGCCATTTATGAGCCAACAATTGACTATTACAAAGATAAATACCAATTAGATAGTATAACTGTCACAGGATTGATGATCGGGGCAAGTGGTACCATACCAGGATTCTTAGCCAAATTTTGGAATTCCTTAGATTTGGACAGGGCCTATCTTCCTAAAATTGCCATCGCTGCCATTAGAGGATCAATTTCAATTTTAAGAAACCATCTTTACATAATTTATCTTTATAGCATATCTACTTCAATTACAATTTGAATTTTTTTTAATGTATTACAAAATGTATTTAATCAATTTCGAAAATTAATTGTCTGTATCACTTTGTCCTTGAGGCAATCCTCTAATGAGGAAAGTTGTAGGCTATATAACATAATTCACTTCTATTTTTACTTTCCCCTTACTAGCATCTTCATTCCATTGTTCTGACTACTCCTTGTGTACATGTTCATTTCGATTTTCTTCTCTGTCTTCTTCTAGTCGAATTCAATTAATGAATTTCTTCAGCAATCTGTATTCTATCATTATTTTCTCAATGTCCGAACAATCTTAATTCTGTTACTTTGATAGTTTACGTTAGGGATTCTTGCACTTTCAAATTTTCTCTTAAAACATATATCATAAAAGTGAGCATCTGTTAGTCTGTCCTTTATGGATTCAAAAACTACTTGGTCGATATGAATTGGGTTTTTATGATCATTTAAAAAATGTTTTTGAACAATTAACGTATATAGGCTAACATATTACCGTATGTAGTATACGGCCGGAACTTAAAAAAAAGTGCATTCGGTGCACTAAAAAAATAGCTGTTTCGATGCTTAAATGGCTTATGTTGCCTAAACCATAACAAATACATCAAATTAATACACACATCATTCTACAAAAAGTCCCCACAGCATATGTCTATCTTTTACGGATAATTCACAATACTAATTTGTATCTTTCAAAATTATATTAAAAGTAAGGTTTTAATTACAAATAATTTTACAACATAATGTTAATATTTCTTTGTGTCAATTTTAATAAATTGTTTATACATAATTTGTTTAAATTATTTTGTCCACGCGAACAACTTCGCATGCCCCGCTAGTATTAATAATTTTCTTCCTTCGAAATCCTTGCTGATCGTCACCAAAAGCCCATTTCCGTTGAATGTAATTTGTCTATTGTTCTTGCTTTCAAACACCATGTTTCTGAGCCATATGTTATTGTATTTTTTAACAATTGCAATATAAATGTTCGTTTTTCTTTTTATTGTGTTATTTTCAACCCATACAAGATTGTTTATTCAATATGTAGCTGTCATACATTTATTAATGCTTGAAATAATGTTATCTTCATGATCCCATTTTTAGTTTTTTTATTATATTACGATATTAGAAAATGGTCGGAAAATGGATCATTACAGTACCACTGTAAGAGTAGCACAGAAATTATATACGACACCTAAGGAATTAAAAAGTAATTTTAGACTTATATCATGACTATGGAACATTTAAATATTATATTTCGTATTATAGGCCTATCTCATTTCATTAGACTAATTTACAGTCTCATTAAATTGTTTTAGGATCTTATAAAATGGTCGCCAATTGGATCGTTACGTAGGCCTAGCATTACAACAGTGATACAAAAATAATAGATTCAAATACTATTTGTAATATTTTAATATTCCATCCATAGTAATTCTGCCCGAGGGCAGGTCTTTCACTGCAATCATAGCATTTTCATGCTATGTTTTGCAGCTTTATTAAGGAATTGTAGGTGTAGTAGAACCCCAAAAGGTCCGCTTCCGACTTCACTCTGCTAATTAACTTCAAAATTAAATTCAAAATTTAAACCGGGGCTAATGTATTTTACAGGAACCCGGGGTTCTACCTATTAAGGAGGACCAAAATGGATCGCTCACCGCCAACACTTAAGTGATGGCCGCAGAGCTTTCCATCTATCTATCTATCTATCTAGCTTCCCGTTGCTTTCCACACCGGTGAAGGATGATGATGATAATGATAAGGATGATGATGATGATGGCTGGATGATATTCGCGGACCGTTGGGCCCTAAGCTTCCTGACAATCTTAGAGGTGAAGAAAAATCCCGGAAAAAACCTCACCTAGGAGCCTGTCCCGTCCGGGAATCGAACCCGAGCCCGCTGCGTGACAAGGCAGCACGCTACCTCGAGACCAAAGCGATGGACATTTTAATATTAGGCCCATATATTTATTACTATATCTCATCTGATAACTTTATGGTCTAACTAACTAACTCAATGGCACTATGTAACCCGTAGGTTAATGGCCGCGCGAACATAAGCCCTCCATACATTCTTATCGTGAGCTAATGTTTTTTTAATCATTCCCTGTATAATCTACTTCCCCCAAATAGTTACTGTTATTCTCCCACTTCATTCTTGATAACAATTTTCATATGAAATCGCGAAAGACTATCAATACACATTCTAATTCTTCATAGAACTCATCCTCGATCTTGTCATATTTATTTTATATGGGAGCATGTACATTTACTTATTTACTTACTTAATACAGACTTTCCACTTTACAGCAGTTCGCCCTTGATTCCTGCTTTCCAGAGATTCCTATCTTCCCATTGTCCTTCTTCCATACCCCTCTTCATCATGACATCATATATTCCCTCATTCCATGTTCTACTTCTCCCCCTCTTCCTTCTGCCTGGTACCATCCAATCTAACAAATGTTTAGGCCACTGGTCTTCCGACACCCGTTGTACATATCCATACCACTGTAGAGCTCTCTTTGTTATCCTATCGATAACAGTTTCTTGTGCATCCATTTCTTGTCTGATATATGTATTTAGAATATGTTGTAGCCTGGATATTCTCATGTTCTTCATTTATTCTTCTTCCTCTACGCATGAAAGATGGCAGCTTGTTGCGTGTTCATTCACTACAGGTCCATGGGGTGTGGTGACGTCCTTCCATTGTAGTTGTGGTCTTCCTAAAGGCGTTTTCTGCTGAGGTTTCATACTTCTCCATTTCTGTCGCCAAAATTCTTTTTTTGCATCCTTTTATTTATTGTCCAGCTTTCTGATCCATATGTAATTATACTTTCAATTATTGTCTGTATAATCTCTTTTTTTGTTTTTCTGGTCAAATTTCTATTCCAAAAAAGACCATTCAGGGATCTAATCGCCTTCCTTGAACATTTTACTCTGTTAATAATATCTCTTTCACAAGTAGATTTATCTATTATAGATTTACGATTATAAAATCATGTCGTTTACATTTTAGAATTATGTATGATACCCCATCACCGAAAAATTTAATATCTCGGATAGCGGACAGGATCCTCCTTTGGACTAAAACACATTATGACCACATTTCGTTATTTCATTTCTTACAAAATGATTGACAATTGGAACGTTACAGTAGTGATTGATAAATTATATAAATTTAATAGAAAATATAAATAAAACGCATTCTGACACGAAAAGAATTAATGCAAAGATAATGTTATAAACAAAACAATATATAGTAGATTAATACCAAACTACGTAAAGCAAATTAAAAACCTTAGGTAATAATAATATAAACCAAAATAGGTTACTAAATATTTTAAAATGTTTAAATAAATTCTTAAATATTTTAGTTTATTTCCCTCTGGATTGTATCTAATCAAATGTATAATTTGGCTCCTAAATATTTACTATGTTCATATTCAGCAGTTGCATAGAGTTTAGGTACATGTAGCAAAAAAGTAGTATTTTGTCTGGTGCAAAAGACTCCAACTACAATTGTTTTTGTTTTTGCTTTATTGCTTTAAATTATAGTTGAAGTGGTCGCACATTTACTCCTCGTCGGAAACAGTCCAACTCTAACTACAACTTTGTTACTTTAAACACAGAAAACCGATCTAATTCAGCGAGGAGTTGGAGAAAAAAACTCTCCTGAAAATTTTAGTTTTTTTTTTTTTTTAGTTGTGCCTTCTCACATTTGGTGATTCAATTACAACAGTCTTACATGTACCTATTAGCCTATATACCTAATGTGTAACTAATTCACTGGCACTATCATGGCCGCGCGTAGATGAGCTCACCATATATCTATTCCTGTCCTGAGCTAATGTTTTCCAATCATTCTCTGTTTAATTTACATCCCTCGAAACATGAACACTTTTAAAATTCATATTAAAGCACCGTTGAGATTATGTAATAAAATGTTAAATATAAAATTAACATAAATAGTCCACCGCTGTGGTCTCGAGGTAGCGTGCTGCCTTATCACGCAGCGGGCCCGGGTTCGATCCTCGATCGGGACAGTTTTTCTGGGTGAGATTTTCCCCTCACCTGTAAGACAAATGTCAGGAAAACTTTAAGGCCCAAACGGTCCCCGAAATCATATGGCCATCGCAATCATCATCATTCATATTCATCTTAGATTAAACTTAGGATTAGGGGCTCTCCTGGCGCACCACTAGCACCATCATTACCTATCATATCATCGGGGCAACGTAACCCCTCCTTCCAGGCGCCCCAACCTCAAAAGTGGGTTACAATTACGCCATTGCCAGGAGAGAACACCAGAAATGTTTAAGGGCAAAAACTGGGGGCATTAAAAAAGTTAATACAAATATAAAATTGGTAATTTAGTTGAGGACGACTGACTTACCAGGTACCAATTTAATATTTAACACCTCGAAACATGATTATTGTGATTTTACAATATCATTCCTCAACTAATACTGAGCGTTTTCTATATAGGTATCGTACAAGAAGTTTCCATATCTCAGTTTTATGCTATTCATGCTTGACAAGGCAGGACGCTACTTCGAGACCACAGCGATGGACACCCAATAAAAGGTAAACTTCATTTTTGCGCGATATTGCGTTTTGTCGTTCTTACAGCAATGGCGATCATGGTTGAAAGTTCAACTTTCTACATTTCGGGGTTGCCAACATAAATAACTATACTGTAAAATTACATATTACAAAACGCGTGTGGGAAGTAAAACCACTGCCCTCTATGTAGGCCTATACTACATACAATGTATCCAAAAGTAGTGCTAATATAGGCCCACATTATACGAAAAAAAATTACTGCATTTTAAATGAACTGTTCTTTATTTGAAACAATAATATATATATATATATATATATATATATATATATATATATATTGACTTAGGCTTTCACGGCCGGAATTACTATGATGATCTTGCAGAAGATTTCCGGGCTGTTGGCCGTGGTCTTGAGGCTTGGGGAAATACAAGCCTCAAGACCACGGCCAACAGCCCGGAAATCTTCTGCAAGATCATCACAATAAATATATACTTACCACCATTTTACCATTAAATGGTCTCACGGCCTCCTGTAGTTTCAACCAATAAACAGTGCCCACACTGTTAACGTTAATCGATTTTTCCAACAAGATATTATTTTACTATTATTTATTGTTTAAAAAAAATCGCGCAAAAAAAAGTACAATGGACGTTTGTGAAGTGTTTTTAAACATTTTCCTCGATTCTGTAAAAAAACTCTTCCCAACCTTGCATCGTAATATACTATTTATACATCCATGTAAATACTATTTCGAATCTTTCAATATTACGTTATATGTCATAGGACCTACCATGTACCAATTCATTACTTTTATGGTCTTTTAAAATGAAACATTACAACGTGATTACAGCAGTCCTACCGTAATTATACATGTACATATCCCTATAAATTCATAAATGAGATATGGATGAATTGAATACATACATAGATACCGAACAACTGGATGATTCATTTGAAACGAGTAAGTTCAGATAGAGTTCCCAAGGTCATGTTTTGTTATTGTCCAAAAGGGAAGAGATCGTAGGCCGTCCAAGGAAACGCTGGATAGAAAATTAATCAGTGAGATCGTAACAGGCCTATAGGAAGAAATTGGTTGGATGAAGAAGAAGATATGGATGATCCCCTAGCGGGAAGTTCCTTGATCCAGCTTTATTTAGTTAAGCTTATTGAACTTAGAACAAACACTTATATCGATGGAAATACATTTCTTGAAGAGAGCAGTAAGATATTCTAAGCTGAAAAAAAGTCATATAAGAAAAAATGGATATTAAATAGGCCTATTCAGTAGTAGATTGTATAAGATATTCTATTCTGTAGTGTTCTGGCCTAGGGTAGGTCTTTCAATCATAGCATATTCATGCTATGCTTTGCAGCTTTACTAGGGAATTATAGGTGTGGTAGCTTCCCGTTGCTTTCCACACCGGTGAAGGATGATGATAATGATAAGAATGATGATGATGGCCAGATGATTTTCGGGGATCGTTGGCCCTAAGCTTCCTGACATATGTCTTAGAGATGAGGAAAAACCCCGAAAAAAAACCTCGCCCAGGAACTTGTCCCGATCGGGAATCGAACCAGGGCCCGCTGCGTGACAATGGCAGCACGCTACCTCGAGACCACAGCGGTGGACGTATAAGATATAAGCAAATAAATTGGTATGGGCACGTACGACAAATGCAAGAAGAAAGGTTACGCATAAAAATATTGGAATGATGTCCACGTGGAAGAAGAAAAAAATGAAGACGTCGAAACTTATGAATGCAATAAATTTTGTATTGTATTGTAAGCCCATGTTTTCCCTTTACAGAGATTTAAGCGCTCTCCCCCTACACGGATGAATTTGAACCATACTAATTTAGTTACACTTGTTTTCGTATAGATGTCATTTTGAGTGGTCCGTGGTCAGCGTTCCGCCTCATACTGACATCTAGGAAACCAAGATAGTGCTAGGACGGGAAAATTCGGTAAATTTTGCTTAGAGGCCATTTCATTCAGGCTTAAGGATTTTTTACGAGCCTGAAAATCTTCAGACTCGGGACCCACGGCTTAAAGTCCCTCCCGGAGGACTTGCTTCTTGGATTTTTCAGTCCTAAAAAAATCCATCGACCCCGGCCGGATTTGAACCCGCGATCCTCGGGACCAGAGGCAAGGAGCATAGCCACTAGTCCACCGCGGCCGACAATAAATAAGAACCGGAATGAGAACAAGAGAACTGGAGGACAAGGAGTGGATGGATAGGGACGAGTAGAGTCGGTAAATAAAACTCTAGGCACAGAAATATGTGTAAACATTCAAAATATGTATATAAAAAATAATAATGATTAAATGTGAAATGAAATTATGTACGTTGGAAGAATTATTTTTTATGAATTACTTTGGAACATTATTCATCCTAAAAACTAACTTTCAATCCTTGTAACGAAAATAACTCTCGCCTAAGTCTGCCTTAGGTGAAATATTTATTAGGTGAGTAAGAGAAGTGATTAGAAAGCGGGGTTAATTCTTGAGTGTTTCTTTATTTTTGATGAGATTAAAGGTAGAATGCACAAGCACTGGGAAGCGTTGTCAGCGAAACGTCATGAAAAACAAAGAGACACGGAGTGGCTAATGCTCCGTTGAAATGCGTCAAATATTCAACATGTTTCTGCGATTTTAGAATGTCACCACTGCCAGATATAAACTGCATTTTCAAATTTGGCAAATTATAATTTCATTAATCCAATGTTTTATGAATGAACCTTTAAAGCTTTTGGAATTTTATCACATGCATTTTTTAGAATCACGTGCTATGTTCTTCAGTTTTTTTTTCACACAAACTGACGTCAATACAATGGCTGTAGGATGCGCTTGTATTGAAAACCTGTGACGGGAAAGTTTGACGTGGAAATGTCGCTTATTGACGTTTTCCAAACTTTTGTATAAGCGCTCAACAACAACAAAATATTAAATGTCTGAATTCACATAATTAATTTTTTGAGGCATACATGACTTTCAAACAATAATTAATTTCACTCCAGCCATATTCATATTTTTAAATTGACAACGAATTTCCCCGAGTTTCTGTATTCTGCATTCATATTATTGCTAGATGTCGCGAGAACTCGGTCTTCACTGACATCTAGTAGCTGACTACTGTATAATAAGAAGTAAATTAAAGAGAATATTTTTACTTTATAGCTTTTTCATCATCATCAACAACAAGGATTAAGCCCAATGGCCTGTTCCGATCTCATTATAGGTCGAATTGGTCCTTCCATCTCTTCAATGGTCTTTCCAACATTCTTCTCCCTTTTCATTTATAATTATAAATTCTTCTTGGTATGCGCTGTTCATTCATTCGTAATACGTGCTGAACATAAACATTTTGGTAACATTTTATTCTTTCACAGAGATTAAATATATTCTGTTCTTATATCTTCGTTTTTCTTTTTATAGGTCCTTTGGTATCCTGCTATTGCTCTCAACATCTTCATTTCTGCAGCCTCTATTTGTTTACTATCTGCCTTTGTTAATGTCCAGGTTTCACATCCATAGATAAGAGATGGAACTGCCAATACTTTGTAAAACTTCAAAATAGTTTATTTTCTAGTCTTATTCAATAAAGTGCGTTTAATTCTGCCACATAGACAATTGAATCCTTGTATTTTAGTGTGTTTATCTAAATTTCTGTCATTGCCTAAATGACAACTCAAATAATTAAAATTCTGAACTTGGTCTATAATTACTTTGTTTATCTTTTTTTGTTCTTATTGCACATTTTTCTTTCAGAGCTAATATTTTTGTTTTAGATGTAGATATTCTTAAATTGTATTTTAGAGAGATAGTATTTAAAGTATAAAGGAATTGTTGTAAAGCATTTTCTGATGCTGTCATTATTACTTGATCGTCTGCAAAAAGCAGAGTTGTCAATACACTATTTATATTAATTTGTTCTTGCCATTAATTTATGACATGACCCAGTATAAATTAAATAATACTGGTGACAATGGACACCCTTGTCTTACTCCCTGGTTCATTTCTACGTTTTGTTTACTAATTTTATCTCCGCAGTCTATTTTAAAATTTGTTTCTATATACAAACTCTGAATGGCTCTTATAAGGTGTTGAGGAATTCTTTTCATTTCTAGTATGTTCCATAATTTATTTCTACTTACACTATCAAATGCTTTAGTATATAATCAACAAAAGCTATGTACGTGGGTAAATTAAATTCTTTTCTTTTTTCTATCAATTGGGCCATTGTAAAAACGCAGTCTATAGTTGACCTACCCTTTCTAAATCCATTTTGATCATCATGTAATAAGTGACGCTCTAAAGATGTTATAATTAAATTTTTGACATTGAGCAATGCAAACTTAATATGACATGATAAAAAAAATAAATTACTGAACGGGATGTGAACCCGGACCTCTGGGTTGGTACCCCAGCGTGCTATTCTTTACACCACCAGGCAAATCAATACAAACATCATATATATATTCTCCATTATTATTAGATGTCGCGAGAACTCGGTATTCATCTAATAATAAAGGAGAATATAATAAAGATAAATGTTTGAATTGGATTTGCCTGGTAATGTAATGGATAGCATGCTTGGGGTACCAAGCCAGATGTCCGGGTTCAAATCCCGTTCGGGCATTTATTTTTCTTATCGTGTCATATTAAGCTTGCATTGCTCAATGTCAAAAATGTAATTATAACATATATATATATATAATATATATCCATCTATAGTAATTCTGCCCGAAGGCAGGTCCTTCACTGCAATCATAGCATTTTCATGCTATGCATGCAGCTTTAATA
Source organism: Diploptera punctata (assembly GCA_030220185.1). Classification (NCBI taxonomy): domain Eukaryota; kingdom Metazoa; phylum Arthropoda; class Insecta; order Blattodea; family Blaberidae; genus Diploptera; species Diploptera punctata. The sequence continues at coordinate 6,542 of JASPKZ010007426.1, read as the reverse complement.
GGGAATTGTAGGTGTGGTAGCTTCCCGTTTCTTTCCACACCGGTGAAGGATGATTATGATGATGGCCATATGATTTCGGGGACCGTTTGGGCCTTAAAGTTTTCTTGACATTTGCCTTACAGGCGAGGAAAAACCCCGATAAAAACCTCACCCAGAAAAACTGCCCCGAGCAGGGATCGAACCCGGGCCCGCTGCGTGACAAGGCAGCACGCTACCTCGAGACCACAGCGGTGTATATATATATATATATAGCCTATTAAATTGTGAGACTGGTTAATATTTAAATGGAAAAGTGTCATTTATGTCTATATTTTCATATAGTAAATAATTAAGCCAGTAGAAATTAATTTAGAGAAATTTCAACGGTCTTAAATAACCCGAGATAAGTCCACAGCTGCACTCTAGGGATAATGTCCATGTCTGAGACGCTACAGACTTGTGTTCGATCCCCACTCGTAAAAGTTTCTAGGGAGAGGTTCATTCCGGATTTTTCCTCACTTTTAACAAAAATAGACGATTCAGAGCACGAGAAGACAAGTACAGCGTGTCACGTTTGGAGAAACAAGACGTTACAAAATATTTTAATCCATAACTAATTCTAACAACTTTTTTATTAAATTAATTGAAATGAAACGATCCACATTTTTATTATTATTTTCCAATGCAATTTTACATTAATTATTTTTATTATTAATTTTGTACTAAATGTATAATGCAACAGACTTCACCAATGCAAATATTAAAACACTAACGGGAAGCTACCACATCTATAATTCCGTAGTAAATCTGCAAAGCATACCATGAAAATGCTATGATTGCAGTGAAAGACCTGCCCTCGGGCAGAATTACCATAAATAGATAGATATCGAATACAATAAAATACAACATTAATTACCGGTAAAGATATACTTTTGAAGGGCTTAGGGCAATTACATAAGGTACATTTTTTTTCTGAGATATAGGGGCCTGTGGATTTAAATGTTTCAAAAAATTATAAATATTAATTGGACAGTATTGTTGTTAATACATTGTGTGTCTATATGTTTTAACTCATCACTGGCGCACTTACAAATTATTTTATGGATATTTCAATACATTTATTTGCTATCATTTCTTAACAGAATGTAGCTTATCATGTTTCTGCCCTAAGCCCTTCATTTACATTATAAAATGCGAGGGTCAAGCAAAATTATGTATTCCATCCATCCATAGTACTTCTGCCCGAAGGCAAGTACTTCACTGCAATCATAGCATTTTCATGCTATGCTTGCAGCTTTACTAAGGAATTGTAGGTGTGGTAGCTTCCCGTTGCTTTCCACACCGGTGAAGGATGAGGATGATGATGATAATGATAAGGATGATGATGATGGCCATATGATTTCGGGGACCGTTTGGGCCTTAACGTTTTCCTGACATTTGACTTACAGGTGAGGAAAAACCCCGATAGAAACCTCACCCAGAAAAACTGTCCCGACCGGGGATCGAACCCGGGCCCGCTGCGTGACAAGGCAGCACGCTACCTCGAGACCACAGCGGTGAACAATTATGTATTAGAATTTTAAATTTAATCAAATATATTGTACGTATTTCACAAGGCGGCTTATTAAGAAAAATAATGATTATTATTGATTTACATCAAGATATTAACACTATCAGCTGACTTGACGAGTTAAAAATATTCTACGTAGGCCTATATATGTTTTCGTGGTTCTGAACATTTTTTCATACGTCATATTTGGTCTTCATTTCTAAATGTCAAAATTGAATTATAACACTGAAAAAAGAATGTTTGTGTTGGAATGCCTGAGTGGCTCAGTTGGGAGTGCGCTAACGTATAAGGTCTTAGATCCCGGGTTTAAATCCCGGTTCAGGAGTTTATTTTTCTTTTCATGTCACATACGAGTATATTCTACAGTAGAGAATATTTCGAGATATGGGTGCAATATTATCAGCAAAAGTAAGAGATTTTTTTTGTAAATTTCATAAATATTTCAAATCTCACATTTATATAGTAGGCCTACAAGAGATAAAAACGATAAAAATCATTTGCTTCTTCTTTTTCTTTTCTTCTTCTTCTTCTTCTTCTTCTTCTTCTTCTTCTTCTTCACATCACGGGCTAGGAAAATTGCCTGTTCCGCCTCAGCTGTTCTGTCCACCTTTTCACTGACCTTCCTACATTCCCTGAACCTCTTGGCTTGTAGTTAAATGCTGCTTTTGGTAATCTTGTTACATTCAATCTTTCTACATGTCTAAACCATTTATCTCTATATTCTTTGATTTTATCATTCAATGGATATATATTTAACCCTGTTCCTATATTCATTCTTTATCCGATCCATTCTTGTACAGCCTTTTGTAATTTTAAGGAAGTTTATTTCAACGCTTTGTATTCTACTTTGTAATTATTTTTATAAAATTTCAGGCTAGCGTCTCTTCTTGTTTTGTTCTTTAATGCATTATGTATAATTCCGCATATCATCTGAAATTTCAACAGTTTCATATTTATGTCTCTTTCAGTTGTTGTGTTTATTTTAAAATTACAACCCAAAAAATTAAAATGTGTTACTTGTTCCAGAGGTTTGTTGTCTATTATGATTTTTGATCGTATATGTTCATTTTCCCAAAATGCCATCATTATTTTTGTTTTTTTGTTTTGATATTTTAAAATAATATTCTTGGCATAACTGATTTAAATGATGTAAAGAGATCTGCAAATTATTTTAATTTTCTTGAATAATAACCACATCATCAGCATACATTAAAACGTTTAATATTTTAAAACGGTCCATTATTATACCTATATTTTCTTTTCAAATTTTGGTGATGTCATTAAAATATAAATTAAAAAGTGTATGTGATAAACTACACCCTTTCTTACGCCCCTATTTATTAAAAATAGCTTCGGTCTTTGATGTGCCTATATTTATTATAATTTGGGATTTTATATACAAGATGTTTATTTGTATTCGTTACAAATGAAATGACTGAAATCTATAATACAATTTGGCAATGATATATGGCAGTGTAATAACAACCTGACCACAACTGATTTGACGAGTTAAAAACGATTTTCATGGCAAGGGTTAAAGGTCCGAGAATGTGAATATTTAATGGTTAAAAATAAGATAATGTAAAGCAATATTGCAAACAAGAGGGAGAAGCTGAAGCGATAACAAAGAAAGAAGAATTATAATAAAATAAACTTGAAGCCAGACAACACGTCATTACAAAACTTGACATGAGATTATTGTGAGCGAGGCGACGGCTCTGCAGGCACTTTTTTTTGCACGTCCTGCGTAAATGAGAAAGTCAGACATCAAGTAGAGAAAACAGCTAAAAAATTAAAATACCACAAAGAAAATAAAATGAAAATCCTAAAAACCAGATAATTAAATTAGCCTATTAAAATATGTAAAACACGATATCGTTGGTTATTCTTATGGAAATATTGAAGACGTAATATAAATGAACACTCTATGGTACGTGACTCGACTAGAAAATCTTTGTCATATCAGTCAACTTCTGGTAGGAATTATGTGCGGTCAGCATGTCGGGTCTCCCAATCGTTACATCTGTTTATTTATTGTAATTTATTTCGGAACATGTCTTGCCGTAGTTGGTGGAGGCAATTCGATACAAACGGGTCAAACCTCAGCAAGGTCGGAATTTTTAAAATTGGTCTAAAATCTTCTGATGGCACCATGACCTGGTGTGGTCTAAGAGAGAAGTTGGCACAAGAGTCCCTGTAATACATAAGAGCATGAATTTCCAGAATTTATACTTCTTCTTCTTTAGATAGATTGAATAAAAATTATGTCGGTGGAATTGGAGACTATAATACGAGTGAGACAACGTGACTGCTATCTAACACCAGATTGATAATTCTGTTTTTCCAATCATTCATAGCTATCTTTGAAATATGCATATTATTGCTCGTAATATTACGATTTTAGGTCATTTTTTTGTGTCATATTCTACCGGTCGGGACAGACTCCTGGGTGAGGCTTTTTTCGGGGTTTTTCCTCACCTGTAAGACAAATTCCAGGAAGCTTAGGGCCCATCGTCATCATCCTTATCATTATCATCATCATCTTTCACCGGTGTAGAAAGCAACGGGAAGCTAACACACCTATAATTCCCTAGTAAAGCTGCAAAGCATAGCGTGAAAATGCTATGATTACAGTGAAAGACCTGCCCTCGGGCAGAATTACTATGGATGGATATATATCATCATCCTTCACAGATTAGGTATTTGCCTTTTCCGATCTCACATCTGTTCAACCCAGCGCTTTCTCGGTCTTCCTACCGATCTTCGTCCTTCAGCATTAGACATCAGTATCATCTTTGGTATCCTATCCTCTGCCATTCTTTGCAGATGTTCTATCTATTTGTTCCTGTGTTCTTCTATTTGTATGAAAGTGGTTGTACTTTTAGTTCCTATCTAATATTCTCATTTCTAATATTTATATTCTTCTCTTGTACAACTTTCACAGCCCGTAGGAATCTCATTTCCGATGCCTGAATTTTATTTATTTTTTTCCTTCAGGACCCAAGCCTCACTTCCATGTGCGTGTGTGTGTGTATATATATATATATATATATATATATATATATATACATCAGACCGCTAATTAAATTTTACAATAATGCATTTTTCTTTCTTTTTTTTATGGCAGTGCATCATTACCCTAACAATCGCCCAATAAAGTGACTCAGACATTGACATAATTGTTTGTAAATAAATTAATAACCGTCCGTTGACAATTAGTATGAGGAGGAGGACGAGGAAGAGGAGGTAGGAGGAGGAGGACGAGGACGAGGAGGGGAGGAGGGAGCGAGGACGAGGGAGGAGGAGGAGGAGGACGAGGACGAGGAGGAGGAGGAGGAGGAAGAGGACGAGGAGGACGAGAGGACGAGGAGCGAGGAGGAGGAGAGAGAGGACGAGGAGAGGAGGAGGAGGACGAGGACGAGGACGAGGAGGACGAGGACGAGGACGAGGAGGACGAGGACGGAGGACGAGGACGAGGAGGAGAGGACGGAGGACGAGGACGAGGACGAGGAGGACGAGGACGAGGAGAGACGAGGAGGACAGGGACGAGGACGAGGACGAGGAGGACGAGGACGAGGACGAGGACGATGAGGACGAGGACGAGACGAGGACGAGGAGGACGAGGACGAGGACGAGGAACGAGGAGGACGAGGACGAGGACGAGGACGAGGAGAGGAGGACAGAGGACGAGGAGGAGGACGAGGGACGAGAGGACGAGGACGAGGACGAGGAGAGGAGGACGAGGACGAGGACGAGGAGGAGGACGAGGACGAGGACGAGGAGTAGGAGGGAGGAGGACGAGGACGAGGAGGAGGAGGACGAGGACGAGGAGACGAGGACGAGACGAGGACGAGGAGGACGACGGGACGAGGACGAGGAGGACGAGGACGAGGGGACGAGGACGAGGAGGACGAGGACGATGGACGAGGAGGAGGCAGGACGAGGACGAGGGACGAGGAGGACGGAGGACGAGGGACGAGGACGAGGAGGACGAGGACGAGGACGAGGACGAGGAGGACGAGGACGAGGACGAGGATGACGAGGACGAGGACGAGGACGACGAGGACGAGGACGAGGACGAGGAGGACGAGACGAGAAGAGGACGAGGAGGAGGACGAGGACGAGGACGAGGACGAGGACGAGGACGAGGACGAGGAGGACGAGGACGAGACGAGGACGCGGACGAGGACGAGGACGAGGATGGAGGAGTACGAGGACGAGGAGGACGAGGACGAGGACGAGGACGAGGAGGACGAGGACGAGGACGAGGACGAGGAGACGAGGACGAGGACGAGGAGGACGAGACGAGGACGAGGACGAGGAGGACGAGGACGAGGACGAGGATGAGGAGGAAGAGGATGAGGCTAGCGAGGAGGGGACGAGGGAGAGGATGGTAAGAGACGAGGTACGCGGAGGGAGGACGAGGAGGACGAGGACGAGGAGGAGGAGGAGGAGGAAGAGGACGGAGGAAGGAGGAGGAGGAAGAGGCGAGGAGAGGAGGAGGAGGAAGAGGAGAGGACGAGGACGGGAGACGAGGGCGGAGGACGAGGACGAGGAGGACGAGGACGAGGAGAGGACGAGGGGGAAGAGGACGAGACGAGACGAGGAGGACGAGGACGGGACGAGGACGAGGAGGACGTGGACGAGGACGAGGACGGGGAGGGCGAGGAGGAGGACGAGGAGAGGAGGAGAGGACGAGGACGAGGAGGAGGAGGACGAGGACGAGGACGAGGAGGACGAGGCCGAGGCGAGGACGAGTAGGACGCGGACGAGGAACGAGGGGACGAGTCTAGAGAGGACGAGGAGGACGAGGACGAGGACGAGGCGAGGAGGACGAGGACCGAGGACGAGGCGAGGAGGACGAGGACGAGGTAGAGGGAGGACGAGGACGAGACGAGGGACTAGGAGGACGAGGACGAGGACGAGAAGAGGAGGACGAGGACGAGGACGAGGACGAGGAGGACGAGGCCGAGGAGAGGACGAGGAGACGAGG